>JAVTVY010010364.1:0-47333 GCA_036873755.1 Hanleya hanleyi | reverse complement strand
GAGAGTGAGGAGAGACCATAGGTTACGATAGTGGGTATTCGGGAGAGTGAGGAGAGACCATAGGTTACGATAGTGGGTATTGGGCAGAGTGAGGAGAGACCATTGGTTACGATAGTGGGTATCGGGGAGAGTGAGGAGAGAGGATAGGTTACGATAGTGGAGAGTGAGGAGAGACCATAGGTTACGATAGTGGGTATTGGGGAGAGTGAGGAGAAACCATAGGTTACGATAGTGGGTATTGGGGAGAGTGAGGAGAGACCATAGGTTGCGATAGTGGGTATTGGGGAGAGTGAGGAGAGACCATAGGTTACGATAGTGGGTATTGGGGAGGGTGAGGAGGGCCCATAGGTTACAATAGTGGGTATTGGGGAGCGTGAGGAGAGACCATAGGTTACGATAGTGGGTATTGAGAAGAGTGAGGAGAGACCATAGGTTACGATAGTGGGTATTGGGGAAAGTGAGGAGAGACCATAGGTTACGATAGTGGGCATTGGGGAGAGTGAGGAGAGACCATGGGTTACGATACTGGGTATTGGGGAGAGTGAGGAGAGACAATAGTTTACGATAGTGGGTATTAGGGAGAGTGAGGAGAGACAATAGGTTACCATAGTGGATATTGGGGAGAGTGAGGAGAAACCATAGTTTACGATAGTAGGTATTGCGGATAGTGAGGACAGACCATAGGTTACGATAGTGGGTATTGCGGAGAGTGGGAAGAGACCATAGGTTACCATAGTGGGTATTGGTGAGAGTGACGAGAGACCATAGTTTACGATAGTAGGTATTGGGTAGAGTGAGGAGAGACCATATGTTACGATAGTAGGTATTGGGGAGAGTGAGGAGAGACCATAGGCTACGATAGTGGGTATTGGGGAGAGTGAGGAGAGACCATAGGTTACGATAGTGGGTATTGGGGAGAGTGAGAAGATACCATAGGTTACGAAAGTGGGTATTGGGGAGAGTGAGGAGAGACCATAGGTTACGATAGTGGGTATTGGGGAGAGTGAGGAGAGACTATAGGTTACGATAGTGGGTATTGGGCAGAGTGAGGAGAGACCATAGGTTACGATAGTGGGTATTGGGGAGAATGAGGAGAGAGCATATGTTACGATAGTGGAGAGTGAGGAGAGACCATAGGTTACGATAGTGGGTATTGGGGAGAGTGAGGAGAGACCATAGGTTACGATAGTGGGTATTGTTGAGAGTGAGGAGAGACCATAGGCTACGATAGTGGGTATTGGAGAGAGTGAGGAGAGACTATAGGTTACGATAGTGGGTATTGGGCAGAGTGAGGAGAGACCATAGGTTACGATAGTGGGTATTGGGGAGAATGAGACGAGAGCATATGTTACGATAGTGGAGAGTGAGGAGAGACCATAGGTTACGATAGTGGGTATTGGTGAGAGTGAGGAGAGACCATAGGTTACGATAGTGGGTATTGTTGAGAGTGAGGAGAGACCATAGTTTACGATAGTGGGTATTGGGGAGAGTGAGGAGAGACCATAGGTTACGATAGTGGGTATTGGGGAAAGTGAGGAGAGACCATAGGTTACGATAGTGGGTATCGGGGAGAGTGAGGAGAGGGCATAGGTTACGATAGTGGGTATTGAGGAGAGTGAGGAGAGACCATAGGTTACGATAGTGGGTATTGGGGAGAGTGAGGAGAGACCATAGCTAACGATAGTGGGTATTGGGGAGAGTGAGGAGAGACCATAGGTTGCGATAGTGGGTATTGGGGAGAGTGAGGAGAGACCATAGGTTACGATAGTGGGTATTGGGGAGAGTGAGGAGAGACCATAGGTTACTATAGTGGGTATTGGGGAGAGTGAGGAAAGACCATAGGTTACGATAGTGGGTATTGAGAAGAGTAAGGAGAGACCATAGGTTACGATACTGGGTATTTGGGAAAGTGAAGGGAGACCATAGGTTACGATAGTGGGCATTGGAGAGAGTGAGGAGAGACCATGGGTTACGATACTGGGTATTGGGGAGAGTGAGGAGAGACAATAGGTTACGGTAGTGGGTATTAGGGAGAGTGAGGAGAGAGACAATAGGTTACCATAGTGGATATTGGGGAGAGTGAGGAGAAACCATAGTTTACGATAGTAGGTATTGCGGATAGTGGGGACAGACCATAGGTTACGATAGTGGGTATTGCAGAGAGTGGGGAGAGACCATAGGTTACCATAGTGGGTATTGAGGAGAGTGACGAGAGACCATAGTTTACGATAGTAGGTATTGGGTAGAGTGAGGAGAGACCATATGTTACGATAGTAGGTATTGGGGAGAGTGAGGAGATACCATAGGTTACGATAGTGGGCATTGGGGAGAGTGAGGAGAGACCATAGTTTACGATAGTGGGTATTGGGGAGAGTGAGGAGAGACTATAGGTTACGATAGTAGGTATTGGGGAGAGTGAGGAGAGACCATAGGTTACTATAGTGGGTATTGGGGAGAGTGAGGAGAGACCATAGGTTACTATAGTGGGTATTTGGGACAGCGAGGAGAGACCATAGGTTACTATAGTGGGTATTTGGGAGAGTGAGGAGAGACCATAGGTTACTATAGTGGGTATTGGGGAGAGTGAGGAGAGACCATAGGTTACTATAGTGGGTATTTGGGAGAGTGAGGAGAGACCATAGGTTACGAGAATGGGTATTGGCGAGAGTGAGGAGAGACCATAGGTTACGATAGTGGGTATTTGGGAGAGTGAGGAGAGACCATAGGTCACTATAGTGGGTATTGGTGAGAGTGAGGAGAGACCATAGGTTACTATAGTGGGTATTGGGGAGAGTGAGGAGAGACCATAGGTTACGATAGTGGGTATTTGGGAGAGTGAGGAGAGACCATAGGTTACTATAGTGGGTATTGGTGAGAGTGAGGAGAGACCATAGGTTACTATAGTGGGTATTGGGGAGAGTGAGGAGAGACCATAGGTTACGATAGTGGGTATTGGGGAGAGTGAGGAGAGACCATAGGTTACGATAGTGGGTATTGGGGAGAGTAAGGAGAGATCATAGGCTACGATTGTGGGTATAGGGGAGAGTGAGGAGAGACCATAGGTTACTATAGTGGGTATTTGGGAGAGTGAGGAGAGACCATAGGTTACGAGAGTGGGTATTGGCGAGAGTGAGGAGAGACCATTGGTGACGATAGTGGGTATTGGGGAGAGCGAATGTGATTTTCTGGTCAGTTGTCGATGTTGCTTAAGTGTTTCTTTGAACCATGGAAAATCACGCTGCACGACATCGATTTTGAAATCAGAGTCATGCTACTGAACTAACGAGAACCTATGCACATGGTAGTCAGACACGCATCCCCTACGATATATCTTATAAGACTAATTTCTATTGAATGTAGACTCTGCCAGTTTAACCGATAACATTTTCTAGCTGTCGGACCGTCCCCGAACGTGGAGAATGTAGCGGTAGTGAGTTTTCAATGGCTGAAAAATTTAAACTTGACAGAGAAATTATTTTTTCCGGTCCAGGAAAGCTGTGAGAATGTTCGAATAAAGTACCCACGGAAAGTTTAGAACGGATTCCAAGTGAGATTTAACTAAACCGGGGGTTTCATTATTTTGAGTGGAGAAAAGGGCGTATAAAGTACCCGGTATCGTTTTTTGACTGCCGGACATTTAGGTCCGGCAGTTACGTCGATTTTGCCGGTCGAACTGGCCGCCCCTATCTTCAATAGAAATCAGTATTATGAAATATCTTGTCGGGGCTGAGTTTCTGACTATCTACATACATGTGTGCAGCTCGCTCCATCAACAAAAGAATTTTTGATGCGAAAGTAGGCAATACCTGCTAATGTCTCCACCGTAAATAACAACGATGTGTGTGAGAGTTTGTGACCCAAAACCTCTCTAACCTAATACATCCATCCAAACCATTACTAGTGACGAGTGGAACAGTTGTTGATGTGGGAACAGACGTTACCCACAGTCAACTGGTCAAGAACCGCCCCCTAAATCCTCTTCTCGCCACGACAAATCCTTAGCGTCGCGCGGTAGATACCTGTACTAAAGTATAAAAATATGACCTGGTACAGGATCGTAACGCGGATTGAACTGAAGATTGGTATACAATGTATTTCCAATTTAATCGTAAGCAAATCTATATTCTAAAACAAATACCCTATAGCTTAATAATATTAAACAAAAAAATATTCAGCAAAGATGTACAAATACATAAATATAATTTTGGCGTTGAGTGGAGCGATACATTATCTGTACATATATGCTGGATTACTATAGTACCAGTATTTAATTGAAGGGTGTTAATTTTGGTTAACCGGGTTAATTCAACCATATGACTTTTTTTTAAATATGATAGGGTTGCAAATGTGGTACCTGTACTATGACAGACACAGGAAACGACAGCTCAAATCTTTACCAATCATCATGAATTATGGTCACATTATACACTGTCCATTTAGCATCAAATGAGCTCTAATCTCATAACGTACGTTAGATTTGTAGCCTATTAACAGATAGTTAAAGCAATCTAACTTTGATGTCAAGTGAGGCCAATATCAGTTAAATTTACTTCAGCGATAGACAGAGTGTGACTCTGTCCAATCAGCTTTGAAGGTAAGACAAATTGACGGACGGTGTGGTCGACTTTACTATATCTAATTGTTCATTTTAAAATTTACCTCAAATTGGTTGTGGATGAAATACTCGCATATATTCCATTAGGTTATTTACATCTTCTTCTGAACGTGTTTTGTTCAGACTTGTGAAGACAAAATATACATGATATATGCCGCATGTCATCTTTTTAACCATCATTGGCTAAAATATTCCAACCAGATTGCGTCAATCTCGATCGGAACCCTCACCTTCCCAGCATATACTCATCACGCCTGTCCAGCACTATCATCGATCATGTAACTCACTATCACGTCACTATCATCCATCATAAAACACATAATACCTGTGTAGACACATCACGTAGCACATTATCATGTCAATCTCTCACCAGCATGTCTCATTATCACGCGGCCTGGCACTATCATACATCGTTTAACTCACAATCATGCCTTTCTAGCACTATCATCCATCATGTAACTCATCATCTCGCCTGTCTTGCCCTATCCCCCATCATCTAACTCGTCATCACGTCTGTCTAGAATTATCATCCATCATGTAATTCATCATCACGCCTGTGAAACACGAACATCCATCATGTAACTCATCATCACGCCGGTCTAGCACTATCATCCACCATGTAACTCATCATCACGCCGGTCTAGCACTATCATCCATCATGTAACTCATCATCACGCCTGTGTAACACTACCATCCATCATGTAACTCATCATCACGCCGGTCTAGCACTATCATCCATCATGTAACTCATCATCACGCCTGTGTAACACTATCATCCATCATATAACTCATCATCACGTCTGTGTAACACTACCATCCATCATGTAACTCATCGTCACGTCTGTGTAACACTACCATCCATCATGTAACTCATCATCACGTCTGTGTAACACTACCATCCATCATGTAACTCATCATCACGTCTGTGTAACACTACCATCCATCATGTAACTCATCATCACGTCTGTGTAACACTACCATCCATCATGTAACTCATCATCACGTCTGTGTAACACTACCATCCATCATGTAACTCATCGTCACGACCGTCTAGCACTATCATCCATCATGTATCTCATCATCACGCCTGTATAACACAATCATCCATCATGTAACTCATCATCACATCTGTCTAACACTACCATCCATCATGTAACTCATCATCACGCCGGTCTAGCACTATCATCCATCATGTAACTCATCATCACGCCTGTCTAGCACTATCATCCATCATGTAACTCATCATCACGCCTGTCTAACACTATCATCCATCATGTAACTCATCATCACGCCTGTCTAGCACTATCATCCATCATGTAACTCATCATCACGCCGGTCTAACACTATCATCCATCATGTAACTCATCATCACGCCTGTCTAGCACTATCATCCATCATGTAACTCATCATCACGCCTGTGTAACACTACCATCCATCATGTAACTCATCGTCACGTCTGTGTAACACTACCATCCATCATGTAACTCATCATCACGCCTGTATAACACTACCATCCATCATGTAACTCATCATCACGTCTGTGTAACACTACCATCCATCATGTAACTCATCATCACGCCGGTCTAACACTATCATCCATCATGTAACTCATCACGCCGGTCTTGCCCTATCCCCCGCCATGCAACTCATCATCACGCCTGTCTAACACTACCATCCATCATGTAACTCATCATCACGCTGGTCTCGCCCTATCCCCCACCATCTAACTCATCATCACGCCGGTCTAGCATTATTATCCATCATGTAAATCATCATCACGCCTGTCTAGCATTATCCCCCACTGTGTAGCTCATCATCATCCATCAAGTAACTCGTCACCATGCCGGGATATCACTATCATCCATCATGTAAAATGCAGGGAATAAACAGCTAAGCTTTTCCTTGAACAGGTTTCATGCATCCGTGTGAACGTCTGACCACATTTTTCGAATAGATTCCCCGGTTTCTGAGATCGTGTTTAGGAGTAACACACTTCATTTGGTGGCAGCGCTCGACCATACCGTTTATACTCAATAACAGAATGATATCACTGCCTATCGCAGTCGGAAATTACTTCTTGATTTTTCGCCTAAAGCAAATTTGTGAATTCTGAAAAACGAAGTCATGGTATTTCTCTGATTATTGTTCTTGTAATTACAAGCGTCTGGTCCGTCATTCATAATTCAGTCGTCGTCCATTAAAGAATATCCAAGTCCATAATCTAGGGACCTATTCCACATTCCATATAACAGCATCAGCACCAAATTCTAAAAGACAACCATAGTAGACTATACATAAGCGTAGGCTAGTTTCCTGCAAGAGAGAAGCGGTCAACAGTTTGCAATGATGCCGGCAAGACATCAGGATGTTAAAAAAAAATATCGGCCCGGTGATTGGAAATGGCATTTGTGTAATAGCAATCATAAAACCCGACATTCAATATTAGTCCATAAAATAATTTTCGCGTCGCCTCTTGTGTCGATTTGTTGATGGGCGTGGGGAGTTTGGTTTAATGTCACACAGTTATTTCACTCCGATGGTGACAGGTTGTTTTAGTGGTGGAGAAAGCCGGAGTACTCGGATAGAACCACCGCAGCCATCAAGTAGCTGGCAAACTCACAGACATGCACTCGATTGGCAGCTATAGCACAGATGATAACATCTCTTAACGAGGCCGTTTTGGAAGAGAACTGAGCATTCGAATACATCGTAAATTGACGACGAGGCGTCCGCGCATCAGTAGTTTCTTACATTGATTGTCTGAATAAAGAACTGTCAATGACCAAGAAACCATATTGTGTTGATTCTCCGCTTCAAAATTACCGTTTGGAGTCCTCGTACTATTCCTACAAAAATAACGTGTTTTTGATCTCTGATTATGGAGATCATAATCTTAATAAATACCACGTGACTTAACCGAAAGTTAGACAGGAAGTATCGCTAAATGGACCGAGGACATTAAAACTGGGTTAGTTCGGACTGTCGTCGTAGAATTTGAGTTACTCTACGGGTAAGAATTCGCCTATCATCTGAGGGCGACTAACATTTATTTGTCGGGACGGGACGGGTAGGAATTTCTTACAATGAAGGAATTGCTGACATGTAGTGGTAACGGTTAGCTAACAGGTAGTTCACAGTCTGCCTCCGCACTCTACACCTAATCGACCAGCGGACGTTCAGGTGCCAACAAATTCTTTCTGTGGGAATCTAGGATATTTGAGATCAGGAAAGATGTCAGTAGGTGTTGATACACAGGTACATGGAACAGACACAATCTCGTCTCTCTGTACAGCACAAATTTTATTATAACAGCGGTTTGCAACGAAGTTTGGACCACACTTGAACTCAAGCTCGATTTCAGGTCTAAGTGAACTTCCATGAAAGCAAAAAAATGAGCCAAGGAAAGTTTTCAAGTGCACTTGGAGATTCGAGCGCAAAAATGGGTTTTCAATCACGAATGAGTTCAGGAGCGAATTTCGGGAGGTTCTGCTACAACAGAGCAGCCAGCCGAAGAATATTTTCAAAATCACCAAACATTCACATAAATATATACAATGAAATATTTGTTCCTTTTTTTCCTTTATTCAAGAGCACGGGTCTTCCCGAAATTCGAGTGGTTTATTTCGAGTTTCTTCTATGTTGTCCAGTATCTACATTTGAAATGGAATAATATTTGACTTTTCACCAGCTGTCTTTCAGCAGCATAGACCGTCATTCGTGTGTGTTAGTTCATGTTTCTGCAGGGTTTTACTGCTTTTACAGGTATATGAACACAGCCGGCATTTGTATGGCATTCCAGCAGCATGAGATATTTCATGCTGTTTCAGGGTTCGACTCCGTGTACTCGTATAAGGACACATTGCACGTTTGTATGGTCTTTTGCCAGTATGGGTACTTTCGTGTACTCTCAGGGCTCCACTTTTTGTACAGCTATATGTGCAGATCATGAGATGAAAACTTTATATGGCTCCATGCCAGTATGAATTATTCCATACTGTTTCAGGGCGCCACTATGTTTACTGCTGTAAGGGCACATCACATTTGTAAGGCTTTCCCTCGCTATGAGTTACTTGGCGTCGTTTCAGGGTCCCATTCCCTGTGCAGCTATATGGGTACATGGAGCATTTTTATGGCTTCTTGTCAGTATGAATTATTCCCTGCCGTTTCAGGGCTCCCTTTTGTTTACTGCTGTAAGGGCACATCGCACATTTGTAAGGCTTTCCTTCGATATGAGTTACTTGGTGTCATTTCAGGGTTCCATTCCCTGTGCAGCTATATGGGCACATGGAGCATTTATATGGCTTCTTGCCAGTATGACTTAGCTCATGCTGCTTCAGGTTTCCACTATGTGTGCAGCTATATGGGCACATGGAGCATTTATATGGCTTTTCCCCAGTATGAGTTCGTTCATGCCTCTTCAGGTCGCCACTCTGTGTGCAGCTATATGGGCACATGGAGCATTTATATGGCTTCTTGTCAGTATGACTTAGCTCATGCTGCTTCAGGCTTCCACTCTGTGTGCAGCTATATGGGCACAATGAGCATTTATATGGCTTTGTCCCAGTATGAGTTCGTTCATGCCTCTTCAGGTCTCCACTCCGTGTGCAGCTATATGGACACACAGAGCATTTATATGGCTTTTCCCCAGTATGAGTTAGTTCATGCCGCTTCAGGTCTCCACTTTGTGGGCAGCTATATGGGCACACGCAGCATTTATATGGCTTTTCCCCAGTATGAGTTCGTACATGCTTCTTCAGGTCTCCATTGTGTGTGCAGCTATATGGGCACACGGGGCATTTATATGGCTTTTCCCCAGTATGAGTTTGTTCATGGCGCTTCAGGGTTCCACTCTGGGTGCAGCAATATCGGCACACGGAGCATTTATACGGCTTTTCCCCAGTATGAGTTTGTTCATGCTGCTTCAGGTTTCCATTCAGTGTGCAGGTATATGGGCACACGGAGCATTTATATGGCTTTTCCCCAGTATGAGTTCGTACATGCCTCTTCAGGTCGCCACTCTGTGTGCAGCTATATGGGCACATGGAGCATCTATATGGCTTCTTGCCAGTATGACTTAGCTCATGCTGCTTCAGGATTCCACTCTGTTTGCAGCTATATGGGCACATGGAGCATTTATATGGCTTCTTGCCAGTATGACTTAGCTCATGCTGCCTCAGGTTTCCACTATGTGTGCAGCTATATGGGCACATGGAGCATTTATATGGCTTTTCCCCAGTATGAGTTCGTTCATGCCTCTTCAGGTCGCCACTCTGTGTGCAGCTATATGGGCACATGGAGCATTTATATGGCTTCTTGCCAGTATGACTTAGCTCATGCTGCTTCAGGCTTCCACTCTGTTTGCAGCTATATGGGCACAATGAGCATTTATATGGCTTTGTCCCAGTATGAGTTCGTTCATGCCTCTTCAGGTCTCCACTCCGTGTGCAGCTATATGGACACACAGAGCATTTATATGGCTTTTCCCCAGTATGAGTTAGTTCATGCCGCTTCAGGTCTCCACTTTGTGGGCAGCTATATGGGCACACGCAGCATTTATATGGCTTTTCCCCAGTATGAGTTCGTACATGCTTCTTCAGGTCTCCATTGTGTGTGCAGCTATATGGGCACACGGGGCATTTATATGGCTTTTCCCCAGTATGAGTTTGTTCATGGCGCTTCAGGGTTCCACTCTGGGTGCAGCAATATCGGCACACGGAGCATTTATATGGCTTTTCCCCAGTATGAGTTTGTTCATGCTGCTTCAGGTTTCCATTCAGTGTGCAGGTATATGGGCACACGGAGCATTTATATGGCTTTTCCCCAGTATGAGTTCGTACATGCTGCTTCAGGTTTCCATTCCGTGTGCAGGTATATGGGCACACCGAGCATTTATATGGCTTTTCCCCAGTATGAGTTTGTTCATTCTGCTTCAGTTGTCCACACTGTGTACAGCTATAAGAGCAATGTTGACATTTAAAACATTTATCACCAGGATGGGTTCTTTCATGACGACTTATGTCGTCTTTCAAGGCAGAGTTACAGGTATATGGACACAGTGGACATTTGTATGGCTTTTCATCAGTATCACTCCTTTCATGTTGCTTCAGTTTTGGTTTCTTTGTACAGTTATATTGGCACAGTGAATCTTGGTATACCTTTTCCCTGGTCGTGGCTAAGTTATATGTTCCATGGGATTCGATAATTCTTCCTCTCTTAGTCTCAAAGTGATCAACAGTTGAACCCAGGTTATCAGCCACTAGCCATTCGTTTTCTCTTAAATTGGGGCTAACCTTGTACAAGGCTTCTGGGAATGGTCTGCCTGCCAGTGAAGTCAACATATCGCCGTCTTCATCAATTGTGGCACTTGAGGTGTTAGGAGAGATATCCTGAAACACAGAACCCAACAATAATTAGTTAATTAGTGATACATATGGCCGATCCGTCAATCCTCACCATCAAATTGTGACAAAGCACTTCCTGTATATAAAAGATACACTATCTCCACTAATGTATTGTGGTCTGTGCTGCAAGCAAATAAAAGGAATAGGAACTGGGTATTCCGGGTAAAAATATGTTTTCAGGAAAACGATTTGGGTCACTTTTAGAATACCGACGTAAGGGATGCGCCGAATGATATGGCCAGATGTATTACGGAATGCATTAAGTGTATCTATGTTACCGATTGTAAACAAGCCATTAAAAGAGTTTGTTCGATTAGGGGACGAATTCTAAATAAGCTAAAGACGTACACCCTGTTCAAAGCGCATTATGTACCAGATGCTTGTGTTACTATGAAAATATATAAAAAATATACAAATGCCATGGCAAAATTCGGTTAGGGGTTGCCCCTTTAAAGGAAAGGTTAGGGTATGGTAAAGCTATATTTCAACTGAAAGAGATGGTCAAATGGTATTCAACTGTATTTCTTTATATTTTTGGAATGTATTTTAAAACAGAAATAGTTAACCAAATGCTGTGATACCGTCAAATTTACCAAACTCCAGGAAAGCGCCATTGTATTGTCACGTGACCTATTTTAGCCAATAGGAGTAAAACTATGTAAAACAGTGTGACGTAAGCGGAAGGCAGACATATGGAGGTAGCATTGGGCTGAATGTGTTAAGATGCAAATTTGACGGTGTAAAAATTGGCAAGAATTACTTCAAATATTAATAGCTCATACCATTTTCATTTCTAGTTGCCAGAGCGCGGCTTACTTCGCTCTCCCAACCGCGAAGACACTCGATCTCTCCCGTAAGCCGGCAATGAGAGCAACGTGTGCACCGGCATCATACATGTACTAATTTTTCCATGTGGGCTTCTGTCTATTTCGTGGCCTGTCTCGCTTTACAGCTGCCATCATCCCCGCAGCTCTGATCTCCGTATCTGAGCGTTTCGGCTTGAATTGGTAGCCCTGATAAGGCCAAACACAGCTTCCTCGTCGCTTTCACCGCTGGACTCGGAACTGCCGCTCATCGACATGACTTCACTCAATTTCGACTGAAGACTCCGTGCTTCACGTATATTACCCGAACAGACAGAAGAGTTCCAAAGACTTTTCCCTACGTCATATCCGCCTTCTGGATACGATACAATGGCGGCACTCTGTCTCTGCGAGTTCGCGGTTTTAAAATGATTAGTACTCCTTAACAAAAAAAAAATGAAAATGAGAAAATATATCTTTTGGGTTTAATTTAGTGAGTTGAATTAATATGTATTGAAGGCAACCAACCCGAATATTTCCTTTAAAAATTGAAACAGATAGAATGGGCTGCCATGCAAATCCTGCTCTCTTATTTTAGAGCGAAGGAAAAATTTCTTAACTATCTGATGAAAAGCTCATATTTATGTAATGTTTTATATATAGGTAATATCCGTCTCTCATAACTCTATCTATCTATCTATCTGCATTTTTGACATTTTGATGAATTACAATTTTATGAATTAGGTGAACATGTTCGCTTATCCGTGAGAGAATTACACAAGGCCCGTGTTTCACTGACAATATAGATTACGTGAACGGCGGCTTAGGGGAACAGGTTACTGTTGTTTAGTACACGTTTCAACAATCACAAATGTTTAGATCCGCGAGGCAGTCAAACTCCTAACTTACT
Source organism: Hanleya hanleyi (assembly GCA_036873755.1). Taxonomy (NCBI): domain Eukaryota; kingdom Metazoa; phylum Mollusca; class Polyplacophora; order Lepidopleurida; family Hanleyidae; genus Hanleya; species Hanleya hanleyi. The sequence goes on along the minus strand of JAVTVY010010364.1, from coordinate 34,604 downwards.
TGTTTCATTGGGATCGGTTCATTATTGTCGTCACATGATGCACTACGGATCGTTGTATGTTCAAACGTATCAATCGAGACCGCTGGTTCCGACTTTATTGGGGTTACATCTATCGCACCTGTGGTACTAGTATCAGCCATTCTTCCACTTTGGGTTCTCGGTTCCTCCGTCACAGGCAAGATTCCTTTTGTGAAGATGAATGGATAACCCTGTACCTCTACAGCTGTCTCTTTGTCGACAGGTTCCACTTTTATAGATTCGACATCCATTTGTTCCGCGTATGAAATAGCTTTGTCCTGTATGAAATGCATAGCAATACCAGTAAAAGTGAATTTTAAAACTGTGCCATAATCTCTTCCGTATATGGTCAGTATATAAAGCAGGCTACAAAAATCTGTTATCATGGATATAAAGTACTGTTTTGTACAAAGCTACAATTCACATACATACTCACTATGATTTAAAGCATAACTGGCGAAAAACGCCCAACATCAGCGGGTTATCGACCACAAAAATGGTAAAGTAAGGAGCAAACATAACATTCTGCCGATAAGATCAACGCTACCATCATTGCTCCGTTTCACTTCTGTCAAACAAGGAACGGTCAGTATGCACGGCTTCCACACTAGAGAATGGAGGTTTACCCTTACCGCCAGATACAACCCTGTTCATTTTGATAGGCTGTTGACTTTGGACATTTTGTAATGAAGCTAGTTGAGCCTCAACGATCGGCTCCACATATTTCTGACGCTGCTTTATTGTGGCGTGTCGTTGCATACATGTATGCTTCTGTACGGATTGACGTCATGATTGATTAATTTTCATATGAAATTACGAAATGTATGCTTCTGTTCGGAGTGACGTCATGATTGATTAATTTTCATATGAAATTACGAAAGAGAAGGCATATAACTGTTACATGTTCGAATGTGCAGTACAATGCAAAATAACGCCAATTTGCCAGCATCAACAAGTTTTCTTCACTACGGTTTTTAATATAGGAAGAAGAGAGAGACGGTATCAGTTTGTGCTATCTTCTGCAAAGACGACAAATCTGGCCTTCAAACAACAGATAACCTAGCCAAACAAGTAAATAATGAATTCTCGAAATAATCATGGGTGATAATGCAATCAATTGGGGGGAGAGGGGGTACATTTTTTGTGTGAATTTCGAATTTGTTCGACATGTTCGAGAAGAAGCAATTTTCGTCGCTTCTCTCCAAAATCCATGCACGTGCAAAAAAATCCATTAAAATCAACGAAACTGGGTCCAAAATTGTATACTGTAACACTAAGATTTAGGATTTGAGTAAGTATTATTTAACGTCGCTTTCCAAAATGTTTCAGTCATATCACGAAGGTGCTTACATGCTCACAGTTCCTATTACCCTGGACACTGGTCAGCCCAGATACTACAGCACCCGGTCACCCATCTAGACCGATCTCAGTGGGCGTTTGAGTTGAAGTGAATCATGTACTACTCCGAGCTTCCTATATGACCATTTAGCCACACGAAGGATAATTTTTGACGGATAGTCTGGCTGGGATCAGGGATCTCTCCCGCACAAAAAAGGAAAATGAGAGCGATCACGGCGTCGCAACATCACCCAAGTAAATATAATTTTAATACAATAATCGGCCGTTCTACAACACTTCACTCACATATACATGCATGTATTAATGAATAATTAATAAAGCCCAAATTTAAAAAGGTCCTTTTCGTTCTTCGTCTAAATAACAGTGTTAACAACTTCACTTTCATTTCATTTGCTTCAACTATACCACAACTAACCCAGTGTTTGGAATGAGGTATGGCGGATTTTGTTAAATTTGGGCTGACAATGAACGGAAACTATTCATTAATTTATCTGAGTTGTGTCGTAGAACGGCCGAATATTAAAAAAATAAATAAATAAATAAATACTGGATTGAGGTCGCGCGATCGCGCGATTGCTCCCTCTTTGCGCCTCTTGTATCAGGGAGAACTGTGACCCGAGCCAGAGAATCTGTCAGGAAATATCCATCGTGTGGCTGAAGGGTCATAGGAATCTCGGACTAATCATGTACCGGTACATGCAACATAGGCTACAGGTTGATGTGGTAAACAATAGGAGATAGATCATTAAATTTAACCTGTAAATTTGAAGGACACCAAAACCTCATTTACTCAGCGACATGTACCTCAGCGCGAGTGATTAATAAGCAGTAGCGAAATTGTGTGTTAGTGGAGCACACAGTAAACCTAATTCTGAAACCTCCTCTCGCCACAACAATTCGTCCGGCATCGCGGTAAATACAAAAATCACGACCTGATAAAGTGCTGACATGGACTGAAGCCTCCTTCCAATCCGATAAAAATCAGATCTAAAAAAAAAAAAAAAAAAAGGAAAGAAAAAAAAAAAGAAAAAAAAGACAACAGCAGACACAGTGGGCATTTGCATGGCTTTTCATCAGTACGACTCCTTCCATGTTGCTTCATAGTCAGGCAGATATATGAAATGATTGTGCACTTTGTGATAAGAGCATGGAATTTGGCAGGTTGATAAACATATACATGTTGGCCTATGATTCAATTTTGGAGGGGGAGTCCGGCCTGAAAATCATTATTTGACCGCCATCTTGGTTTTCAAAATGGCCGCCATCAGAAGCCAGGTGCTATCATACCTCCAGAAGCCAAAAGGTCGCACTTCTGCACTTCTGAGACACATGGGAGATCAATCTAAACGGTTATACCCACATGTGGCACTCTAGGATGTTGGCCAACAAAGTTTTGTTGCATCAGAACTGATGGATTCCGGGATGGCGACTGTTTTCTTTTCAAAATCGCTGCCAAGAATCGTTTATTTTCATTGTTATGTAACTTACGTGAAGAGATAAACAAACTTCTACTTCTGGGTGGCCGAACATGGTTTTTGTTGTCTTTGGACACTGGTTTCTTGTGGACACGAGTAGTAGTATAAGGAGATTTCAAGGCTTATTTGTCTCAGTGCGCATGCGCGAGAACAAGAAATGGGGCAGTATTGGGGCAGTGTGCGCAGGAGTATTCTGCGCAGGTATGACGTTACTTCCGGTCTGTGTGAATGGGGCGTGACCCAACCTCCCCACAGCGCATGCTCCATTTTCGCAGGCTTCATTACCATCCCTGCCACCAATAGCGGAAGTTGACCTTTAATACGTTGCTATGACGTATAGGGGAAACCAACCAACGCACGGTTCAGTTTGAATCCGGCCGAACAACTCCTCTAGTGTTGCACATGAGCGAACTACCTTTCATATGCTCTGTCCAGATAAACAAGGAAAATGATCTCCAGATAATTCTTTTCAACGCTAGGTCCACAGAGGTATTATGCAGACTTGAATAGTAATCGAAATGTTAGGTAAGCATCTATTTTACTATATATGATATCACTCCCAGCGATGTGCGCGAAGGCCCCGAATCCGGTCCAAAAATCTGACTGGTGGCTGAGGTGTTATTAGACCCCCAGCGAGGTGGTTGGGCGTGACCTTGGGGGCATGCATGGATTCCTCCGCGGTGATGCGGACCGAAAGTAGTCCCAAAACCGTGGGCTTTCGTGAGAATGTTCGGCAATCAGTAGGGACCGCTAGTGTACCAATTGGGTCGAGTGAGGTATCAAAGTGAAGCATTGGTGAAGGGGCATCAGATGGACTGGGTGTGGGGTTGAAATATCGCAGGCGCGGTGGACAAACGGTATGAAAAAAGACGTTCTGTGGTCTAGGTGGGCCACTAGTGGCCCTATGGAGTCATATGAGATATCAATGTGAAGCATTCGTGAGGGAGCATTCACCTGGACTAGTATTTCGCCCGTTTTCCACATTCTGCGCATGCGCAGACAAGAAATTGTGGGAAAAGGGTATGTTGGGTCTATGTGGGCCACTAATGGTCCGATGGAGTCGAGTGAGGTATCCATGTGAAGCATTCGTGAAGGCGCTTCTGCCTGGATTAGTGTGGCATTCGTTCTCGACGTTCTGCGCATGCGCAGACAGGAAATTGTGGGAAAACGGTATGGAAATAGACGTGTTGGGATCTAGGGGAGCCCCTAATGGGCCGATGGTGTCGAATGAGGTCTTATTTTGAAGCTCTCGTGAGGAAGCATGCGCCTGGAATATTGTGTCGTTGGTGTTCAACATTCTGGGCATGGGCAGAGAGGGAATTATGGGAAAAGCTTATGGAAATAGACGTTTTGGAGTCTAGGTAGGCCCCTAATGGTCCGATGGAGTCGAGTGAGGTATCAATGTGAAGCATATGTGAAGGAGCATCCGATTGGGTGGATGTGACGTAACACTGACATCATTCTATGCATGCGCAGTAGACCAACGTTATGGAAATAGACATTTTGGCGCCGACGTGGGTCACTATGGGTCCGATGGAGGTCTTGTTGTAGCTCTCTTGAAGCAGCATCCGACTCCTGGTTAAACCCGAAACGTGCGGTTAAATTTCCACATGAACAGCTGCAATAAAAGCATGGTTGAGCTACTAAGGCTACGTCCTAGAAGCCTCCGTATTTTAAAATCTATAAGTGAGGTGCCAAGAGAAGTTTTAATGTAGACTGATATGGTTACTTTTCAGTCGCCAAACGTCAACTTTACACACCTTTTACATATCTCTCCAACTCATCCTCATATCGGATATTTGGAATGGGTCACATTTCGGGTATTTACCTAATAGTCTACATTTGATTGACTCGACATGTAGCATCGTGTATTCACATCGGTCATGCTTGCAATATATGAAGTTAGGGACGCTGGAGATTAATCTCCGTGACAGCTGCAGAGAGTTGCGCATAATTCGAATAAATTAAGCTTGTTGTATGCATACCTTCCCCAATATGGGTATTCTGTTTGAAATAAAATATGATAATTTCTGAGGAGTCGAAATGCCTGCCATTCAAATTTTGTGTTCGTTTCCCATCCTCAATCACTTGGCGAAGCCTCTCTTGCAAAATGTAGAAGAAACTAACCCTAAATGCGGCGGGTCTGTACTCCGGATACCCCAAAATAACTCCCTCCTATGTGACAATCCACTCAAGACTCTCATACTTTACTGAATGAATTTCCTATAAACACCCTGCCTCATTCCAACCATCGCAAAGAAACACCGAGCTCGTTGAAGAGTTGCTGACAAACCTAGCGTCTAGTCCGTCACTCAATATTCATCCATCGTCAATAAGAGCATCAAATTAAAAACAATCATACAATTCAAGCGCTAAGAGAGAATCCATTCTCATGTGAGGTCAGTTGGGGCCTGGATTCTGACACTTCGCGGTAACTTGGTCTTTTTCAGTCTACTTATTTTGAGTGATGGAGTCATACATGCAATTTCTCTAGAAACGTTTCTTCGGGAACATTATAGATTGATAATGACAAAGGTTCCGATTTCATGAACTATTTTGGCAACATAAGCGTTTTTGGTCTTCTTGCTGTACTGTCTCCAGGAAAGGGTTCCCAATATTTCTCGAAGAATCCAAGAAGCAAATTAATCATTTAATATGGAACACTACTAGAATTCCCAATTATCATTTACTCCGTATGCTTATGGTTGATCCTGGATGTACATGTATACTAGCCAATTATCGTTATGATGCAGGAGTTTAAAGCTGTTCAGGGGCTGTCTGGTTCAACACTAGTTTCCAACCAAGAGCAGGTTGTGGTTTTGACAGATGTGAGTGCTCCAGAATAAGCAAGTGAAAAATAGTTCAGAAAATATCTGTATGGGGAAGTATTCGTTTCGGCTCGGAATTTTTACAGTAGTGATTTGTTTTGACGAATGTACCGGCATTGATGTGACACACATATATTTTCACCAACAAAGATGAAATAAGGACTACGAGACAAACTGTAAATGTCCTGTGTCACTTTTGTTCAGGGCATACAAAGTAAAGCGAATTGTGTCGACTTTGTCAAAACGCACTATTATCCACCATGTAAAATCATCACGCCGATCTAGCACTATTATACACCACGTGAATCATCATCAGGCCGGTCTAGCACTATTATTCACCATGTATATATTTGACCAGTATTGATCCACTCTCCACCTTCTCTTGGGAGATAGCTGAATTTTTATAATACTCTCTCTGTTATTCACTATGAGAAGAACAATACCGATGCGCTTCATCCACAGACATGTACATGTATAATGTATAATGTATAATGTACATGTATAATGTATAATGTATAATGTGTAATGTATAATGTATAATGTGTAATGTATAATGTATAATGTACATGTATAATGTATAATGTGTAATGTATAATGTATAATGTATAATGTGTAATGTATAATGTATAATGTATAATGTGTAATGTATAATGTATAATGTATAATGTATAATGTATAATGTACATGTATAATGTATAATGTATAATGTGTAATGTATAATGTATAATGTATAATGTATAATGTGTAAGAAAAAGGAAAAGCTTATATTTGTGACATATGATTGTGACATATATTGAATTTGATGTTCTCTTATGTGTGTGTGTGCAAGAAAATCAATAAAGTATTAAAAAAATTATTCACCATGTAAATCCTCGTCACGACTGTCTCACACTGGAGATTCAATCATTGGAACTTTCGGGTTTTTGCCGAAATAATCAGACCTCTCGGGTCGGCAACGCTATTCATCGGGTGAAAATGGCGGATTTTGGCCGACAGATGCCGCCCAGCGACAGAAACCTTCTCGGATTGGAGGAGTCAGCAATGTAAGTACTTCAATGTACCCACCAGTTGGTGATCCGCATTGTTAGGAATCGTTCGAGGTAACTTACCAAATGCGCCAGCGTCTGGGGTTTACTGACGAAGCTCCACAATTCCGCTAGTCACACGTGCCTTCAAACTTTTGGCGCTAAATCGAGTGTAAACGGGCACTACAGCCCAAATTAGACTTTTCATACCCTGAGAACCATCAACAAACTACTAGTACAATGCGGTTTGCGGTCATATCAACTGTCGAACGTTCTTTCACCCTTGTTTTCCTATGGTTCAACAATATCATTCGATAAACGGATCTTAAGGGTGGGACTCGTCGTACTTTCGGGTAATCATGTCGAAATAGTTTCATTTCAACAAATGTTCTGCTCAATCATCAATCAATTAAAACCGAACGAAAATGATAGGCCCTATATCCCTTACATGTGTATAGGACACTTTACGAGTAAATATATTTAAGAAAATTTGGACTTTACGAGTTAACACTTTACGAGTAAATATATTCAAGAGGAAAATCGATTGAGGCTTGAAGGTATCGTACGTCGAAAGTAACCGTCTTCGTAATTATATATGTGTGCATCTCAGTATTACTTCACGAATAATGTTGTTTTCTGATTTCAGAATGAAACTAACAAAACGTACTCGAAAACGGCGTGCGCCGAGTCTGACGCTTTATCGCCCATAGGCCCAGGTCACCTGTCCCCAGCAATTTAACTGATAGACATGTAGAACGTCTGGAGAGACGTCCTTCGAAAACGAGAGTTATGGTAAGAAATTCTGGACGAGAAAAGATCAGAAGGCCATTGACATTTCATTTGACGGGTGGGTTTATTTCGGTCGTACTAAAAACTGCGCGGAACTGCGCGGAGCTCAATTACAACTGCGCGTATAATGTACGGCAATATACGAAAAATGCGAATGGCCACGACAGAATTTCCACTGTCCCATGATATATTTCAGCAGGACGCGATCTGTAGACATATATGTCGCTTGAAACGAGAGAGAACAAAATTCAAATGCGCGGAAATTATGTTCGCTGGAATGGAATCGTTAATATTAGGGCACCTTATCCTACCTTATTCGTTATCATTTCACCTGGAATCATCATGCTCGAATATGCACTACTTAGTGTAATACAAACTTCCACTTACCTTTCATTTGAACTGTCAACTCTGTTGGGAGGGGAGCGAATGACGAAGAGCCAGTTCTTTTTTCCAATATTATTTCTTTATACGGGGTTCGACAACAGATCCGGTCTGTTGAAAGTTGATGACAGCCCCCTGCATCATGATGAACCCATGCAGACCATGATCACGAATGATGGGTGGTCGATTACTCGACTCTTGCGAATCTCTGGGTAGAAAAATTTATTTTCAGCTTGCTTATTTTCAGCACAGTTACTTATTTTCCGCGCAGTTGAGATTCCGCGCAGAAAGATTTGTTATGGGAATTCGCATTTCCACAGTTGGTACATATTCGAACGCGATGATTCCCAGGTCATGACAACGAATTACACTTGCGTTCACTTAACCAATGGATAAATGAGTCTCGATTCAGTCTAGCATCAAGTTTGACTGCCGAGATTCAGTTCGATTGAAATAAGTTTATGTATGAATTTCAACTGGATATAAATGTAAACTGCGCGGAAATCAAGTTTTACTTCCCGGAGATTTTAACTGTCCGTAAATAAAAACTGTGTACTAATATCTATTTAACTGCGCAGAAACCAAGATTCACTTCTCGGAGATTCTGAGAGATCTTGGATAGACAAAAGAAGGCTCACAAGAAAATATATTGAGAATTATTTTTTTCGCCCATGAAATAAATTTTATTGTCCGTGAAATTCAAATACAAACGTGAGATTACACTTGCTTGGGCTAAGGGTTTTGTGTATACATTTCAACTGTCCGTAATTTCTGCAATCTTAACTGTGCGAAACTGAAATTTCCGTATAAGTTGGGTATAAATTTCAAGACAAACAATTATATTCCAATAAAAAGAAAAAAAAGTTTTAAATAATAATGAATAATTTATTGGCATAATATCTTCAGACGTGACAGTTCTACATAAAATGTCAAACGGGCCTCATAACTACATAAATATGCATCCAAACTACATTTGAAACATATTGGTATGAGCTACGAATAAATAATATACTATCTAATAGCAAGGTATGAAAAAATATATCATGGAACAGTGACAATTCTGCCGTGGCCATTCGTATTTTTCGTATATCACCGTATATTAATACATTTTCGTATATGATGGCCCCAAAGACTAATATTTGTTTGAAGTAGTAGTTTACGGGCCGCTTTTCATTCGCATTTTGCGGATTTTGTTGTCGGTTTTATTAATATCAATATTCTGTTCGTAGCAAATAAAGAAAAATCCATCAAATAATCCACGCGCAGTTGAAATTAGGCTTCGCGCAGTTCCGCGCTGCAACAAATTCACTCTGAAAACCAATCCGCCATAATTCTGTATACTCCGTACCAGCCAGAACAGTTACTGGAACAAACCGTTTAAAATAGAAATCAATGAACGGACGGCGTTATTGCGCGCTTCGCTGGGTTCACACATGGGCGTCTCTCTAGTCAAGATATTCATGGCTATTCACAACTTAAGTTCAAAGGCACATTGCCTGGTTTCTATTTTTATCAAATATGGGCATATCCGAAAAACTTATGAGGTCACGAAGGCTGTTCTAAAAGTTTATTAATAAACGACCGATCTTAGTCCCGACGAATTCGTCTTCTGTCATGGCTCGGCTTTGTCCGACTAACCATGATTAGAGATGATATGGAAACCCAGCTGCCTGTACAATATAAACGCACCGACCCTGCTTGAAGGGAAAATAGCTATGGAAAATTGAAGAAAAAATTGAAGAGAATATAGCTATGGATAATCTTCATTGTGACGCCACGACCATGGTAGGCCGTAGGAAGCAAAAATCGGCATTTGGTGTAGACATATTATTAGCCTATCACAGAGCTGTTTAAAATGTGTTGACATTATTACCTGTCATGCAATTGAATTCAATATCATATCGAATTATTTTATATATGTATACGGATACAAAATGTTTCGATACAGTATCTAAATCATCTGAAATGCGTATACTAATTAGTTTGATGTAGCATTGAAATATTCGATGCAGTATCTAAAAAATATGTATACGGATATAACATAATTCGACATGATACCCAATTAAATTGTATGTGGACGCAAAATAATGAATGTCAATACGTAAAAAAGCTCTGGGATTGGCTAAGAATATGTGTTTACACGAAATGTCGATTTTTTCTCCCCAATACGGCCAACCATATACGACGTCAGAAAACGTTACATTGTATCAATGTAGGCATGCGCCTTGTTTCTTGGAGATGGTTGGGTCCTTTTACACGGCCAGGCCCAGAGGTTGACGCGCCCAGGGCGGTGAAAACAAGCATACATAGGCCTTCATGTATTGCGGCAACGTTCATTGCCATACACTTTCCACAGTTTTCAAAAGTCGTATGGAGAAAATGAGGGAGAACTGCTTTCTTATACGTTGCCGATTAAATCTTGATACCGGTACAGCATGGTATCACTACATACAATTCTAAACAAACCTGTGATTTCCATTGTGCATTTCCGTGTGTCTATCCAAAGTGTACTGAGATGAGTAAAACTTCATGCAATATGTGCACTGGAAGCTCGGAGAAATGTGCTTCGCTTTGTAGTGGCGGGTCAAATCGCACTTCTCTGCAAACTGTGCCTCACACAATTCACATGGGATGGTCTTCCCGTTATGAGTCTGTTCATGCCTCTTCAAATTATATGGTCTGTTGAATATCTGGCACATTGTGTACACCTAAAAGCCATGGTCTCCAGAAGCTGTTGTGCTTTATCAGGCGTGCTCGTCAATGGTACCGACAGATGAACATCCCCTGTCACATCAACGCCACCTAGGCCTGTTTCGTAGATGGTTATACTGGACAGGTCCAAAGGCAACCCTTGTATTCCAGATACATCCATTGAACTAAAGAAGACTATTAATATAATAGTGCTTATGACAAAAAGTACTTAATTTTTGTTCGATTTGAAGAAAAATGACTAAAATAATAAAAATATTTTAACATGCTTACCCGAGAGTACGACTCCCACCCTTAAGATCCGTTTACCGGATGATAATGTTGACCCATAGGAAAGCAAGGACAAGAGAACATTCGACAGTTGATGATATGACCGCAAACCGCATTATACTATTAGTTTGTTGATGGTTCTCAGGGTAGAAAAAGTCTAATTTGGGCTGTAGTGCCCGTTTACACTCGATCTAGCGCCAAATGTTTGAAGGCACGCGTGACTAGCCGAATTGTGGAGCTTCGTCAGTAAACCCCAGACGGCAGCGCATTTGTTAAGTTACCATGAACGATTCCTAGCAATGCGGATCACCAACTGGTGGGTACCATGAAGTACTTGCATTGCTGGCTTCTCCAATCCGGGCAGCTTTCCGTCGCTGGGCGGCATCTGTCGGCCAAAATCCGCCATTTTTACCCGATGAATAGCGTTGCCGACACGAGAGGTCTGATTACTTCGGCAAAAACCCGAAAGTTCCAATGAATGAATCTCCAGTGTGTGTCTAACAATATCATCCCTCGTGCAAATCAACATCACGACTGTCTAGCACTATCATCCCTCGTGTAAATCATCATCACGCCAGTCTAGCACTATTATCGACCATGTAAATCACCATCACGCCGATCCAGCACTATCATCTCTCCAGTTTCTGAGATCGTGTTTAGGAGTAACACATTTCATTTGCTGGCAGCGCTCGACCATACCGTTCATACTTGAGTACAGAATGATATCATTGCCTATCGCAATCGGAAATTACTTCTCGATTTTCCGTGCAAAGCAAATGTGGAAATTCTGAAAAACTGAATCATGATATTTGCTCTGCTTCTTTTTCTTGTAATTACAAGCGTCTAGTCCGTCATTCATAATTCAGTCGCCGTCCATTAAAGAATATCCGAGTCCATAATCCAAAGACCTACGTATTCAATATTCCATATCACAGCATTAGCAAAAAATTAAAAAAAGACAATCATAGTATATATAAACGTAGGCTAGTTTTCTGAAAGAGAGAAGCCGTCAACAGTTTCAATGATGCCGGCAAGACATCATGATGTTGAAAAATATCAAATCCGTTCTGGTGTTTTGAAATGGCATTTGGGTAATAGCAATCGTAAGACCCGACGTTCAATATTAGTCCATAGAATTATTTTCGCGTCGCTCTTGTGTCGATTTGTCGATGGGCGAGGGGGAGTTTGGCTTAATGCCACAAGGCAATTTCACTCCGATGGTGACAGGCTGTTTTAGTGGTGGAGGAAGCCGAAGTACTCGGATAGAACCACCGCAGGTCGGCAAGTAACTGGCAAACTCACAGACATGCACTTGATGAGCAGCTATAGTATAGATCATAAGCTCTCTTGACGAGGCCGTTTTGGAAGAGAACTGAGCATTCAAATACATCGTAAATTGGCAACGAGGCGTCCGCGCATCTATTTCTCAGCAGTTTCTTGCATTGATTGTCTGAATGAAGAACTGTCAATGACCAGAAACCATATTGTGCGGACTCTCCGCTCCAAAAATGAGCGCTTGGAGCCTTCGTGTGTTTTTGATCTCTGATTATCGGGATCATAATCGAAATAAATACCACGTGACTTAACCGGAAGCTAGGCAGGAAGTATCGGTAAATGGACCGAGGACATTAAACCTGGATTATTTCGGACTATCGTCGTAGAATTTGAGTTACTCTACGGGTTAGAATTCGCCTTTTATCTGAGGGCGACTAACAGTTCTTTGTCGGGGGGTAGGAATTTCTTACAATGGAGGAATTGCTGACAAGTAGTGGTAACAGCTAGCTCCCAGTCCGTCTCCGCATTCTACACCTCATCGATCGAAAAAATTCTTTCTGTGCCAATCTAGGATATTTGACATCAAGAAGGAGATTCGAATGCAAAAATGGGGTTTCAATCACGAATGAGATCAGGAACGATTTTCGAGAGGTTCTGCTCCAACAGAGCAGCCAGCGTGAGAATATTTTCAAAATCACTAAACATTCACATAAATATATACAATGCAATATTAGTTCTTTTTTCGACCATTATTCAAGAGTACGGGTCTTTCCGAAATTCGTGTGGTTTATTTCGAGTTTCTTCGATGTTTAAATGGACTATTATCTGGCTTTTCACCAGTTGTTATTCATCAGAAAAGAGGGTCATTCGTGTGTTTTATTTCATGTTTCTGCAGGGTTGTACTACTTTTACAGGTATATGAACACAACCAGCATTTGTATGGATTTTCAACTGCATGAGTTATTTCATGCCGTTTCAGGGCTCCACTTTGTGTACAGCTATATGGGCACATGGAGCATTTATATGGCTTTTCCCCAGTATGAGTTCGTGTATGGTGCTTCAGGTTTCCACTGTTTGTGCAGCTATATGGACATACGGAGCATTTATATGGCTTTTCCCCAGAATGAGTTCGTTCATGGTGCTTCAGGTGTCCCCTCTGTGTACTGCTATAGGGGCACATGGAGCATTTATATGGCTTTTCTCCCGTATGAGTTTGTTCATGGCGCTTCAGGCCTCCACTATGTGCACTGTTATATCGGCACATGGAGCATTTATATGGCTTTTCCCCAGTACGAGTTCGTGTATGGTGCTTCAGGTTTCCACTGTTTGTGCAGCTATATGGACATACGGAGCATTTATATGGCTTTTCCCCAGAATGAGTTCGTTCACGGTGCTTCAGGTGTCCCCTCTGTGTACTGCTATAGGGGCACATGGAGCATTTATATGGCTTTTCTCCCGTATGAGTTCGTTCATGCTGCTTCAGATGTTCACTCCGTGTACTGCTATAAGGGCAATGTTGACATTTAAAACGTTTATCAACAGTATGGGTTCTTTCATGACGACTTATGTCGCCTTTCAACGCAGAGTTACAGGTGTATGGGCACAGTGGGCATTTGTATGGCTTTTCATCAGTATGACTCCTTTCATGTTGCTTCAGTTGTGCTTCCTTTGTACAATTATATTGGCACAGTGAATCTTGGTATGCCTTTTCCCCGATGGTGGCTATGCTATGCGTTCCGTGGGATTCGATAATTCTTCCTCTCTTAGTCCCAAAGTGATCAACAGGTGGACCTAGGTTATCAGCCACCAACCATTCGTTTTCTCTTAAATTGGGGCTAACCTTGTACAAGGCTACTGGGAATTGTCTCCCTGTCAGTGAAGTCAACATATCGCCGTCTTCACCAACTGTGGCATTTGCAGTGTTAGGAAAGATATCCTGAAACACAGAACCCAACAATAATTAATTAATGATACATATGGCGGATCCGCCAATCATCTCAATCATCAAATTGTGACTAAACACTTCCTGTGTACAAAAAGATACCTTCTCTCCACTCATCGTGTTGTGGTCTGTGCTGCAAGAAAATAAAAGGAAGAGGAACTGGGTATTCCGGGTAAAAAAATGTTTCCAGGAAAACGATTTGGGACACTTTTTGAATACAGACGTAAGGGATGCGCCGAAATATGTGGCCAGATGTATTAAGGAATGTATTATGTGTATCTATGTTAAAGAGTTTGTTCGGTTAGGGGACGAAATCGAAATGAGGTGAGGACGTACACCCTGTTCAAAACACATATTGTACCAGATGATTGGGTTACTACGAAATTATATAAAAAATACAGAAATGCCATGGCAAAATTCGGTAGGGGTTAATCCTTTAAAGATTGAAAAGGGTAGAACGGGCTGCCATGCAAATCCTGCTTTCTTATTTAAGAGCGAATATTTATGTAATGTTTTATATTTAGGTAATGTCCGTCTCTCATAACTCAATCCAGAATGGCACGTATAACTAGTTTAGTATTGTACTGTTTGTATCATTTTGTATGTGGTGAGACGTTGATAAACATCTACCTATCTATCGGTCTATATTTTTGACATTTTGACTAATTACAATTTTATAAATTAGGTGATTTACATATGGCCCGTGTGTCACTGACAATAGAGATTACGTGAACGGTGGCTTAGGGGAACAGGTTTACTGTTGTTTAGTACACTTTTCAACAATCACAAATGGTTAGGTCTGCGAAACCCGAACACTGCTTAGAGGCAGTCAAACTCCCAACTTACTTGTTTCATTGGGATCCGTTCATTGTTGTCGTCACATGCACTACGGATCGTTGTATTTTCAAACGCATCAATAGGGATAGCTGGTTCCAACTTTACTGGTGTTACATCTATCGCACCTGTGGTACTGGTATTGGCAATTCTTCGACGAGGAGTTCTAGGTTCCTTCATCACGGGCAGGTCGACAGGTTCCACTTTTATTGATCTGACATCCATTTGTTCCACGTAGGAAATAGCTTTTTCCTGTATGAAATACATAGCAATACTAGTAAACGAATTTTAAACTCTGTCATAAACTCCTCTTCTCGCCACGACAAATCCTTGGCGTCGCGCGGTAGATACCTGCACGAAAGTATAAAAAGATGACCTGGTACAGGATCGTAACGCGGACTGAATTGAACATTGGTATATTTCCAATTTAATCGTAAGCAGATCTATATTCTAAAACAAATACTCGATAACTTAATAATATTAAAGAAAACAAAGAAGCAAAGATATACAAATACATCAATATAATTTTGGCGTTGAGTGGAGCGATACATTATCTGTACATATATGCTGGATTACTAGTACCAGTATTTAATTGAAGGGTGTTAATTTTGGTTAACCGGGTTAATTCAACCATATGATTTTTTTTGAAAATATGATAGGGTTGCAAATGTGGTACCTGTACTATGCCAGATACAGGAAACGACAGCTTAAATCTTTACCAGTCATCATGAATTATGGTCACATTATGTACGGTCCATTTACATGTAGCATCAAATGAGCTCTAATCTCATAACGTATTTTAGTTTTGTAGCCTATGAACAGATAATTAAAGTAAGGTAACGTTGGTCCCAAGTGTGACTCCCAAGTTAAAACAAATAGACGGTCGGTGTGGAAGACTTTACTATATCTAATTGTCCATTTTAAAATTTACCTCAAATTGGTTGTGGATGAAATACTCGCATACATTCTATTGTGTTATTTATAATTACATCAAAACGGTTTTGTTCAGACTAAATATATGCTGCATCTAATCCCTTTTAACCATCATTGGCCAAGATATTCCAACCAGATGGCGTCAATCTCTTTAGGAACCCTCACCTTCCCAGCATACATGTATTATTCATCACGCCTGTCTAGCACTGTCATTCACCATGTAACTCGTGATCACGCCTGTCTCGCACTGTCATTCACCATGTAACTCGTGATCACGCCTGTCTAGCACTGTCGTTCACCATGTAACTCGTGATCACGCCTGTCTCGCACTGTCATTCAGCATGTAACTCGTGATCACGCCTGCCTAGCACTGTCATTCACCATGTAACTCGTGATCACGCCTGTCTCGCACCGTCATTCACCATGTAACTCGTGATCACGCCTTCGCACTACCATCCACCATGCAACTCATCATCACGCCAGTCTAGCAATCCATCAATTAACTCATGATACCAGTGTACCAATCACATCCATCATGTAGAACATTATCACGCTAATTTATCAGCAGCATATAGGCCTATCATCTAAATCATCAAAACGTCAGTTTGCCAGTATCGTCCATCGTGTAACTCGCCTTCACGCTCGCCTAGCACTATCATCGATCATGTAACTCATTATGAGGCCTGTCTAGCACTATCATCGATCGTGTAACTCATTATGACGCCTGTCTACCACTATCATCCATCTTGTAACTCATTATGACGACTGTCTAGCACTATCATCCATCATGTAACTCATTATGACGCCTGTCTAGCACTCTCATCGATCATGTAACTCATTATGACGCCTGTCTAGCACTATCATCTATCAAGTAACTCATTATGACGCCTGTCTAGCACTATCATCGATCATGTAACTCATTATGACGCCTGCCTAACACTACCATCTATCATCTAACTCATCATCACGTCTGTCTAGCATTATCATCAATCATGTAACTCATTATGACGTCTGTCTAGCCTTATCATCCACCATGTAACTCATCATCACGCCTGTCTTGTCCTATCCCCCATCATCTAACTCATCATTACGTCTGTCTAGAATTATCATCCATCATGTAACTCATCACGCCTGCCTAACACTATTATCCATCATGCAACTCATCATCACTCCTGTCTAGCACTATCATCCATCATGTAACTCATCACGCCGGTCTCCCACACAGCAAACAATAGTGGACCACTAGTGGGAGTGGAGCGGGTTCTAGTGGCACGAGCGGCATCGGGAGCCGAAAACGGCCCGACGCCGGACCGCCGATACATTTGGAGCGTCCATGTCATCTGACGTGTGGATGACGTCGGGACTACAAACGATCACCGACGACTTGATGGTACCACGTGACATTAATGTAAAATCATTGGTAAAAAAAAAGTGATAATCAAATTATATTATTTTTGACCAGTTTGATCGCATAATGATTCAATTATATCTACAACATTTATGATAGGCCTACATATAAAATTAATTTCACTGCGGGGAATTTATGCCGACTTTGGGCGCGAAATTCGTGTTCAGTTACTTCCCCTTGCGCGGCAGAGATGCGTTCAAGCCTGCAAGTGTAAGATGCCATTTTATTGAAGACGAAATCTGCTATTTTACAGGTATGTGTTGATTGTTTTATCTTGACATTTCGCATTAGTTAAGAATGTTCTGAGTCAACCTCCATCGAGTCTATACTTTAGAAATATGTATAATTGTAAATTTTAGCGCTGAAAGTTCAGTGGTGAGCGCCGGACATTCTTTGTTTGTGACGTCACTTTACAGACCATGCGGTCTTAAGGACGAGGAGCCCCTATTATACTTTGAACAAACTTCTGATGGGGTTCTTTTAGGGTTCCTATGGGTTCTTTGCACTAAAAATGTTTGCATTGAATATAGAATAAACTGAGAACGATGAATACTGATTCAACAATAGATTTTGCCACACAAAAATGACTTGGGTTTTTACATCTTGATCCATGTTTGCGCGAGTCCTTAATGTCCAAGTTGATGAAGTGGACTCTGAATGATTTATTTCCGTAGCGATAACTGGCGGTATATTTGGTTGTTCAGAACTTAGTTTTCGATGTTAAATGTAGGGATAATAGCAAATTATTACAGAAAGACTGTATGAGAGATAATTATTAGTCATTTCGGTATTTTGATTATTCTAGATATGTTTCCCATATGATAAAGTTCTATGTTGTGATAGATTTCAGTGAATTCTGCCGTTCAGCTTCTGTTACCTAATTGTTTATTGACAGATAACACAACACGGGTTGATTGTAGAAAAGTTTCATATTTTATTTTATTATGAGAAACCATGGTGATACTTATTACAGTTCTGTAATGTATTATAAACTGGCGCAAGCCTGAATATGAACTGAAGTGTACTACATTTGGCTGTCTCCTTGCTGTTATTTGGAATAAGTAAACGTTCTGATTCTGAACACGAACCCTCAACGAGTGTGGTTTAATTCATTTTATTGAAGACGAAATCTGCCATTTTACAGGGGTTCTCGACGAACTATCCTGGACCTGGTAACACATGAAAGGCCAGCCAGAAATTCTGTCATTTGCTTTTAATTTCTGCCACGGAGACAGGTAAACATGTTGCAAGAGTTCCATTATATTTTCCTAGCATGTCCGTTTATTGTTACGGTACTCTCTAAAAACAGTTGTGTACAAAAAGTACACAAATTGTGTACCTGTGGTACACAATGTTTGTGCTAAAATTGAACATCTACAAACTGGTGTACCTCGGGTACACAAAATGTGTACCTAATTTCATACACAAAAACTGTGTATGTAGAGTACACATATTTGTTTATCTAATTTGTACACAATGTTGTGTATGAAGGTAGACAATTTTGTGTCCAAATTGAACATCTACAAAAATGTGTATGTAGAGTACACAGATTGTGTACATGAAATGGTACACACACACTGTGTGCTTGATCAGATATGAAACATTAAAACCTTTGAAAAGTTCAGAAACTATTTTTTCAAATTCACAACATATTTGTGCATTTGCTGTGATAATTTTGAATGGGACAGAACATTTCAAAGGATCTGATGTAAGATTTTGTCTAACCAAGTGCATCACACTGTGCATAGAACTTAAAATACACATTTAGTAGACAATCAGTATTAGATCAGTTTAAGGTAATGAATTGCTCCGAGTCCTGTATTTCTATTTAAAGACATATTAAAAAGACAACACAATTTTAAGCGAATAGTCTGTTTATATTTATTTCTAAACACTAATTCCCAGATTTCTAAACAATACTTGACAGTCAATGATTGTCGCGTCAAATGTTAAAAATGTCATTAGATGGCAAGATTGAAATCCTTTAAACAGTCCATGCCTCACATTAAAAAACATCGGAATTTAGATAAACTTCAGCAACTCAAATCATGTCACAATGAAAAAATCCCCAGCAAACAGTCCATTGTCGGTAAATTCACACGAACTTAAGCTGAGCAATTATTTCGTCTATTCGAGGACGCCTCACGGTGACTGGCATATCGCAAAATCGTTCTATAAGTCCATATACTCCCCGGAGTGCTTCAGGATATTCCAGGTTGAACACATGAGTACAAATTCAACTGCCTCGATTACCGTTCCAACATCAATCACCGACAGTGTTTGATCAAGGAAGCAGAAAAACTGTCTCCCTATTACAACCACAGCCGGCTGTTTCATTCCTATGTCAACAGCAGATTTGATGGCCTCTGTTATGGTGAAATCAGCCTGCAAATAAAAGAATACAACGATAACTTAACCATAACAAACTAGTCTCCAAATTTACAAAGTAAACCATCCTGTACATCAGGATAATGATCCATATATGGTTGCCACAAATTCTGAATAACGCAGGCATTGCGTAATTGTATACCCCCCATTCCGCTTTAGTCCGACACTTCCCCGCCATTGTTCTGTTCTGTATTGGTCGGTGGAGGCCTAAGTTGGATAATTATTAAAATTCACAAAGATTTCAAGAACAAATGACCATAACTCTTGAAAATATAACCGAAACTCGGAAAAATTTTTACACTGCACAACTACGAGGATCTAGCCACATTTCAAGCAAGTTTTAATCCCGTCCATCAAATATTAATCAAGATATTGCACGGACAAGAAATTCAGATGGACAGACGGACGGACAAAGTGATCACTATATGCCCTCCCCCCTCTAATTAGAGCCACCACATTCTCTCACGCAGTTGAGTGCCATGCTTTGTAAATTTAACACTTGTGTAGTGTAATTAAACAATAGTTATAACTCGTACAATATCAATCAACAATACCGTACTTTTACAGTGTCAGCAAACATAGGTGAATACATTTCCAGATGTTGTGAAGAAATGTACATGGCAAAATAGGCAGAGGGTTAACAAAGAAGTCGTTGATATGGATGAAAGGAACTTGCAAAGCTACTTACTGCCAACTGGAACACCAGGAGTTTGAATGCCTGCTGGGAACCAATGGACCCTCTCTTCACTCCTTTCTTTGCTGGTGGCGGCAGAAGGAAAGTCAGAAGCTCCAAAATTTTCAGTGTTGTTGTGCCTATAAGTCACAAAAGTATTTCACTTATTCTCTGCTAGCACAGTGAATTAATAGTGTGGCAGAAAATAATCTAGATAATCTGTGTAGCTTAATGATTTCCACAACATGAACTGATCAAATTTAATGATCTTTTGGCCTCCTTGATTTTCTTTGTTATTATCATGTAGAAATAGTAGAAACTGCCCCCCCCCCCCAAAAAAAAAACTAGGCCTACTGCAAAGAAAAAAAAATGATGAACTTGGCAACACATCAGGAAGGCTAATGGTAGGGAAGGCGGTCGGTAAAAACATGTTACACGGCTTGGGGAAGGAGGAGGGAGGGAGGGAATTTGGCTTCATGTCACACTCAAGTTTGTTTCACTCATATGGTGACAGTCAGTTTGGTTGGTAAAGGAAGCTGGAGTACCCGGAGAGAACCACCGCCCTTCGTCAAGTAACTGACAAACTTTCACACATGGACCAGCTGGGCTCGAACCTGTTCCGGTTCAGCGGTGTGAGACTAGGCTACAGGCTCCTAAATGCTAAAGACCAGAATTTTTCTCGATTTTTTTTCCACCACGAATGGCAAGTATGGTATTTGTTCTATTCAGCTGCAAATTCTATTTCGATTCACTGCTCGATAACATGCATCACCGGAGAACTATTTGCGGGGCCTGAGCACTGCTTTCAGCATGCAGAGTAAACATTCTAACACCTGCACAGGGTCAAAAACAGATTTTGGTAAGTTAGCTAAAAACCCTGAACAGCTCAACGAGTGTTTTACGAAGTTTGACTGAAAAACACATTTTTGGAAGTCGGCATTAACAGCCCATTCATCATCTAAAAAGACAACAATTTTTATGCCGTTGGCCCTCAATGTTTGACCAAAGACCTCAAACATTTAGTAAATAAATACGGGGCCGAACTGAGCCCAAACGGCAAAACTGTAAAGCAAAAGTACTTAGTAACTCCGTCAACATTCCACGAAAATCCTAGAAAGCGTTGGTGTGATTCACAAATATCTATATGATGATATCCAGATTTTAAGTCGAATTTAAACATATATCCACAAGACTCAACATAACTCAACGCACTGCGCCAGTCTTCAAACTTAATTTTTCGAATAATAACAGATTTGTTCACATGACGAAGGTCTAAAATGAGCCTTTTCTTCCCAGATTTTTGCACGGAAACAGATAAAGGATTGATAACCCACAGAGCTAAAGAAACTTCTACCACGCAACCAGTCTTGAGTAAATCGTTTATAGCCTCAGAAACAAAACTAGCATGAGCAAAGGCAGAGCGATTGTTACGAAATACCATACTAGCTGGCATAGTAGTAAATGGTATTGCATAACCATTTTGTATGACGCCAAGAACATAATCGTTAGCGCCTATCTCGCGCCAGTAACTCCAATGGGTTTTTAATCTCCCCTTTACATTTGTGTCAATATCTGTAGAATAGTCAGATTGATCTCTCTGTTCGAACAAAAGACTAAAGTCAGAATTAACATCTTCCTGTGGAAAAATAGATTTGTACTTATCTTCACAGATATTGGAGTTATTTTGATTCTGGGGCTGGGACGTTCCTGGTTGTATCGGAGCTGGGGTGAACTTCGTTGGGGCAAGAGAATGCCCAATGGCCGGCCTTCCCACACCGGAAGCAGTGATCATAGAAAGAGTTGAACGACCGGTTGGGACGCGCTGGGGGATATCCTGTGGCTTGCCCATTCCGAAAGGACTGCATGGTTGTACGGTCAGTTGTTCCTGGTTGGCGAGGAATGAAAGTAGCAGTAGCACCCCGATCATTTGAGCCACTCATGGCAACATCCGTGAAGCGTTGTTTACGTTGGCGGGCCCTTTCCGCTTTCCTACGGAAGGCCCTTCCCTCTGCCTGGCGCATACGCTTGCCATCGTCGGAATCACTGGCCAACTCGTCTGATTCGTACTCCTTGACCGTGTCCCAACCACAAGGCGATTTATCAGCTAGCCTTATGAGCTTATTGCCTAGAGGGGTCCAGTTTCTCCCGTCGTAGATTTTTCACCACTATTTCGATCTCTTCCGCCAACTGAGAGTTGAACAGGTTAGGTGTAATACCTCTATCGGCGTACAGTACCAAATTGCGTATAATACCTCAATAGGGGTATACAGCGATACCTCAATTGGGGTTGAGGGTACTAAATAAAAAGTAATCGTCCCACACATGATTCACAACTTCCAATCTTTCGAACGGGGAGGGTCTCGTCAGACATGGTATGCATTCGTCCTTAGCCCAAACTCCTTTTCAAGCCGAACGACTAACGCAATTCCGCCGACTAATCGTTTAAACAAACCACTTGCACATTCGCCATTGTTGTTATGGAGGCAAAACGTTAATATTTCAACATTTTCTCACCTCAGAAATTTCTCCGCATGGGCAGCGCCATTTTCTCTCTTCTTCCTGTGACGAACTGCAAGATACAGCGCCGTCTCGTGGCAGCAAGTCGCTTAACTTAACCCTTCATCTCCTCTCATACTGCTCATGTTAGCGCATAGTCTTTGAAGCTCCATCTTTCGTGAGCAGAATGGTAATGAACCCCATAAACTCTGCCAACGGGGGGCAGTATTCTTCCCCATTCGTTAAGGGCAAACAGTGTGAAGTTCTTGTTGTTATTTTACTACGTCATGCAAATATTGTTAACAGTATCTCATACGTGTATATGAAGGGATAAATCATGTCAAATTGAGCTCATTCAAAAATATATATGTATACATTACTACAGAGTTAATTTTATTGAAACCCATTAGACTATTACATACACTTGACATGCCAACAGTAACATGGGTTGTCTCCATATTTATCAGTGAAATGAAATTCAGATCCCATAAGTGTCAGAACCCAAATTACACATAAAAGGTTAATAATGTTGGCAGAGTTTATGGGGTTCATTACCATTCTGCTCACGAAAGATGGCCTTTGTGCGGGAAGCCTTTGAAGATGCCACCCATGGGCCCCACGGGTATCTGCTCATCGACTTGAAACAAGAGACATCCTCGGCACTTCGATTGCGCACCCACATTTTTCCCGGAGAGTTCCAGACGGTGTAAACACCCAAAAAAAAGATGCAACACCCTTCCTCTTGCATTCGTTCGAGCCCAGCTGGTCCATGTGTGAAAGTTTGTCAGTTACTTGCCGAAGGGCGGTGGTTCTCTCCGGGTACTCCGGCTTCCTCCACCAACCAATCTGACTGTCACCATATGAGTGAAACAAACTTGAGTGTGACATTAAGCCAAATTCCCTCCCTCCCTCCTCTTCATTCACTTCCTCATCATGTCTGCACGGATACGGAAGCACGCGCCGGCCCTCTGCGTATTACGCAGCGCGCCACCGGAGGTAAGCCGGGCCCTGGTGCGCGGCGCGGACGCAGAATTGGTACGGTGTTTGTGTGAAGTCGCTCATAATGTGTTAAAAGGGAATGTTCCTCTCAGTCCCCTGCAGAAAGGGAAATTGCAACGGCACAAGGCGGGTCCCCGAACGCTAGTGAAGAAGACAAATAGTTACAGCGAGGTGGAATTCTCGGCGCACTCCTTGCACCCTTAGCCGCCACCGTACTGGGACCGTTAGTAGGGTCCATCTTGGGACGCTAACATGGAACATACGAAAAAAATGATGCTGGTGGAACCTCGACTGTTACAGAGTTTGCACTCTCCATATCCCGTGCCTGCCACGGTGCAACAACTCCAGTCTCTCGACGAAGAGATGAATAGTATACTCCAACGTCGACTACCCGATCACGAGAGAATTCAACTCTACCATGACACGCTGAACCGTACAAGACGTTTATGGATCAATATAGGGGTAGTACACCACCAGCACCAGCAGCACCAGCAGCGCCAACACCCACACCACCGCCACCTGCATCCCCTCGGCTGGAAGAGAAAGTGTTGGACAGTGTCCCTGAGGCATTCAAGACCAAAGCTCGTTTATTGTTGGACCGGGTGAAACAGAATCCCAATATGAGTTGGAGCCATCAGGGGGAACTGCTTATTCGAAACCGAGTGGTGCCGGGGTCTCATATCACCGATTTGATCAACGATACGGTGCGCTCTCGCAAACACTCTAACCCACCGGGCTGGGAAGCCTTTGCTCAGGGGTTGAAAGACACACACACCCCTCAAGAATTGGTGGGGAATCCTAACCGTTGGGCCTTTATGCAGCGGACCCAGCCAGCGACGAGTAGACGACGACCACCACCACCACCACCATCCTCCTCTTCTTGGGAACCGGAGTCACCATCCAAAACACCACAACGACGGGCACCTTCTTTCCACCCCTTTAAAACACCATCCCAGGTAAAGAGGCTCCAGCGCTCGAAAGCTTTGATACAAAGCAAGTCACCGCGACGATCACAACGCCGAGGTCATCCGCCCAAGACCTGGGAGCCCTATTAAAGCCAGGTGAAGAAGCCAGACAGCTCAGTCATCATGTTTTACCTCACGTTGCCCAGTAACAGTTCGCTCGAAGTGTTTCCTGACAACACCTTGGCCAAGTACGTCACCAAATTACCGCAACCGTTGCATTTACCTGGACGGTGGGAATGTGGACTGGTGGATATTCAATACCCTTACTCGTGGTACAACGTGCGAGGCGATGAAGTATGGTACGAAGTGACCTACGAAGGCAAAGTAACCCGACTGATTCTCCCCGAAGGCCAACACGATACCCCCAAGGCGTTCATAGAGGGTCTGACCACCTTGTTGAATTACAAGTCACTACGGTAGGTGACGAATAGTTCAAGACCCCTTAAAGCCCATCCCTTCAAGAATCACGTGATCTTCGATGTCATCACACACAGCGACAAGTCCTGTATCCTGCTCAGCTCCAACGTGGGTGTGGAACTCAGTCCTAGGCTACAGCAAATGTTAGGTCTCCCTTATGACATCTACGCGGGTCACACCACCGACAACGGTGACGTTGTGATGGATATGAAAGTGGGTATGTACGGATTCTACGTCTACTCGGACGCGGTGGACAGCCATATTGTGGGCGATGTGAACCGACCTCTGTTACGGGTGGTACCCATTAGAAAGAAGTATGGCGATCAAGTCAACCAGAGTTTCAACCACATACTCTACCTACCCGTACGACACACCGATATCAACACGATCACGGTGGATATAAGAGATGACACGGGACACCCGATCGCATTCGAACGAGGGAAAGTGATGCTGACACTTCATTTCCGACAAGCACGTTCTCCTCACTTCGTATAATGTACGTGCCTTACCCGTGTCATACGGGCAGCTATGTCGACTACTACAGGAAACAAACGGGTGGTAACTTGCCCATCTTTAGCGGTACACGCATGCAACGAGGTCACAGATTGGGGAACATACTGGGCAGCATCGTCAAAACGTTCTTGCCCTTGGTGACACGGGGTGTAAAAGCGGTGGGTAAACAAGCGGTACGCAGTGGACTGAACGTGGCCGGTGATGTCTTGATAGGCACAGCACCCCGACAAGCCTTGAAACGACGGGCCCAAGAAGCAGGAATCGTCTTGATTGCCAAAGCCCTTAAAAGACAACCCCGGGCACAACGAAGAGTCATTCGATGACCGACACACCGACGACGCACACCCCGGAAGAAGAAGGGTAAGAGAGACATCTTCGCATAATGGCATTCATTCACTCCGAGTCGTGTCCGTCTACCAACAGTGAATTGGATTTGTGGACTATTCCACCCACACAGACCAGTGTTGCCGATGGACGTTGGGTAGAACATCGACCCCTGTCTAGTCTGACGTGCACGGGACCCCTGGAATTTACCGTTGAAAACAAAGATACGGCCTACCTGGATTTAGCCCACACGTACATGTACGTGAAAGCCAAAATAATGGACCACGAAGGGGACCCCATCTGGAAAGATAAGGTGGTAGGCCCGGTGAATCTTTGGCTGCACTCCTTGTTCCGACAGTTGGATATCAGTCTGAACGATAAACTCATCAGTACGTGCACCAATACGTACCCGTACCGAGCCTACATCGAGACGCTGTTGTCGTACGGAGAAGATGCCAAAAAATCACACTTGCAAGCCTCGCTGTACTACAGGGATACACCCGGAGCCATGGATAGCGTCGCCGTTGCCAATAATAGGTTCGGCCATCGCAGGCAGTTTACAGCCCCTAGCATGTCCGTCGATATGATGGGACGACTGCACGCCGATCTGTTCCTGCAAGACCGCTATATGATGAACGGTGTATCCATCAAGATCAAGTTGATCCGTTCCCCACCTACGTTCGCCTTGATGGCCGATGTAGATGCCCCCAGGTACAAGATCGTCATAGACGATGCAGCCGTTTGTCCGTACGGTGGATTTGCAACAGGGCGTGTTGCTGAGTCACATGGAAGCCTTATCGAAAAAACCAGCCCTGTACCCCATCCGATGCGTACAGACCAATTTGTTCTCTGTGCCAGCAGGTACGATGATGGCCAATCGTGAAAATTTATTTATAGGGGATCTCCCTAAACGGCTTACCCTGGCGTGTGTGACCAACACCGCTTTCAATGGAAGGTGGAGTGAGAATCCGTTCCACTTTCAACATTTCAACCTCAACTTTGTGGCACCGCACGTGGCCGGCCTTCAAATTCCAGCCCGCCCGTTACAACCGGGTTTTGGTAACCAACACTATGTGCGGAGCTTCCTGAACCTGTTTACAGCCACAGGACAAAACAATCAGGACGAAGGAAATAACATCACTCGACGAGACTTTAGCGGTGGGTACACGTTGTTCGCCTTCGACCTCACCCCAACCTTGAAACACGATCATCAACTCGCCTTGCTCAAGAAAGGAAACTTACGGTTGGAACTGCGTTTCTCGGTCGCTCTACCCAGACCATTAACGTGATTTGCTACGCCGAGTTTGATAACGTGATCACCGTGGATCAGCAAAGAAACGTCCTGTGTGACTACGCCAGCTAGAGTCATGGATACAGAGCAGCTGATGGGCATACTCCAGCGAGATCCTCGGGTACCCTTTCGAGGTGTGTTTCCACGCAATGTGTTTCCCACCACCCCCACCACCCCCACCACCCCAGCAGCCTACATCCTGAATACAGACCCTGGTACTCGACCCGGTGAACATTGGGTGGCTGTGTACGTGGACACCCTAGGCCAAGGCGAATACTTTGATTCCTACGGACTTGAACCCTTGCATTCCGATTTGGTGAAGTTCATGGACGTATCTACTACAGTGTGGCGTTGGAATACTCAAAGATTACAAGGACCCTTGAGTAGTGTATGCGGACAGTACTGTGTGTTTTATCTCACTCACCGGAGTAGAGGACATTCTATGCAAACGATCATACAAATGTTTGATGATTATTGTCAAGCCGAAGACCGTGATGTACTCGTCTATGCCTGGGCTGCTTCTCGTTTTAATGTGCATGCCCCATTTCTCTGGTTAACTTAATTGATTCAATTTAATTGATTCAATGCACTGCGCAGTGATATTGTTTTTTGTTATGACGTTGTTGTTCTGACGTTCATTGATGTTCAATAAAATATTCATAACACAAATAATGTGTTTGACTTTTTTTTATTCAAGTGAACAAGAATGGTTAGACTTTGTACAATAGAATACAGGTGGTATGTACAAAAAAAACGGTCAGGAGTAGGATTCGAACCTACGTTCTGCATTTCGCAGACGGCGCCCTTGAAACTGACGCCCGGCGGCCATTCTGACTTTACAGTTTTTAACTCGTGTATCAAAAGTCATAGTTCGAAGTCCAGGTAAGTGGTACTGATGCCATCGGGAAGGACTTCCGGTTTCGGGTAAAAGAAAGTAAAGGCGTCTCGTTGCTGGATGTAGGTTCGCATCTGATGATCCACCACTCGAAATCCTCGGTTAGTGCCACTTGCACTGGCCTGGCTTTGCAGCACGTTCAGGTACAGAGCTTTGTCGATGTTGGGATCGCGTCGGTTCACCCCTTTGCAGCTAAACTTATTTTGGTCTCCACCGTAACAGTAATAGGTCTTGGAGGAAAGATCAATCATGGCATCTCCACTCCACTCCAACTTGAAGAGGCCCGGTGTACGCTTATCGTACTGGTAAGGATCACGTCGAGGTAGCCACTGGTCCCGTTCCATCTCATACTGCGCACGAAACTCGGGTTTGACCAGGAACCCCCAATCTGCATTAGACACGGCCATGTAGGCCGAGTCGGTATCCATCTCCACGAGTTGCCAGTCGGATGAATCAAAATACACACCCATGAAATCATAGAAGAACTGGAGCATCCGCAGCTTGGCCACCTGGTATACCATACATCCAATCTGGAGGGGTAGGTTGTAACGAATGACCCTTTTGGCTGAACTGACTTCATACGTGTCGTCATCGATCACCTCCACTGACCGAAACAGGGGAGAATTGACCTTTTTGCGGGCTTGTGAGGTAGTACAAATGTTCACGTTCATGTGCTTATCTTGGTTCGTAACCGTTTTGCCATAATAGCCATTGCCCGTCAATTTCCACGACTCACCGATGATGGCCTTACTCGGATCTTGATCCCCTTGACGACGAGCTGACGTCACGATGTCGGCATTCTCCGCAAAACAGGCGTTGGGTACGTACTGTATCACTTGGTACACGTGCGTGACTTCCAAACCGTGGCTGATGTACCACTGTAATAGCGGAGTGCCCAGCAAGATTTTCTCTGCCCACATACTACCAATCAACATCCGTCGAGGTCGAGGCAAACACCAAGCACATGGTGTGAAATTCACACTCCCACATTTCGATGAGATGGTATCCCCTCTCTCTGATGTAATCGCCATTCTCCACCACTTCCTTCCGTAATTCTTCCGGTGTTTTTTCACGTCGCTTTTTTCACGTCGCTATGGGCCAGTAACACCCATAACACTGGAATACGGTGGGTGTTCTACCCACAAGGGCAAACCCATCGACGGGGAGTCGACGATCTCTTATCCGCTTCTCTGTGGCGTTGGTCTGATGACGTATGGAAATTCTCCGTCGATAGGCTTCCCAATCCAACCACTGGTCGGCAAGATGTTTGTAGGAGGTGCGTTGCGGTGTGAAATGTTGTCCTTCCGCCACAAATGTATCCTCCTCTTCCCGTAGTAAACACAAAGTACACAAAGATATTGATGTTGAACAGTGATTCCACGACATCCAAATACTTATAGGGGACTCCCCGGAACTGCCGCGGGTCTATGTCTTGTTTCTCTAGATACTCTTTCCAATAGATATTGGCCACTCTCTCACAAGCCCGAGGATCACACCCGTCCACATGCACAGCCAAACACCGAAACAGACATTTCCGGTCTTTGTAGGGGCCATGATAGCCTCTCGTCAATGCATACAGTCCCTGTCGATGAAACAGTCAAGGCGGCAGATTGACAGGAGCACCGATAGGATGATCTCTCATTTTCGTGACGAAAAATGTGACGTTGGTCACCATTTCTACAGTCCATTTGGTGTTGGGGCGTTGTAACCGAGCCCATTCCAACGGATCCAACGTAGTCAGTTGCTCGAGGAGCGGCTCCATAGAAATCGCATCCATCACCGTGAACGGCTGGTCAAACACATGACTGTTAATGCTGGGATAAAAATACCGCAACTGGTCCGTCTCTTTCTGCCGCAAGATGTAACCGAATGTGATATTCAACTTAAACGCTGTCACCTGGTCTGTGAAAATGTTCTCGGCGTAAGTAGGGAGGTACGTCAGATCCTGCAGTCGAAAGTTATACAAGTCCAACAAACGACGGTGACGGTGAAAACAATGGCGTATGGTAGGCCAGTGACGTCGATAAATCTCCCTCACACGCTCGTCTTCTGGCAAGACTTCAGCCGGAGGCGCTCCTGGATCCAATGGAAAATCTTCTCCACGTCTCATGCTGCAGTGAGTAGCTCCTCTCGTCCCAGGGTCTGTATTCAGGCAGGCAGGCTGGCAGGCAGACTGGTCTGTGGACTGGTCAGGAAGGCAGGCAGGCAGGCAGGCAGGCAGGCTGGCTGGCTGGCTGGTCTGTGGTCCGGCAAAGTGGTCAGGTAGGCTGGTCAGGCAAGCAGGCAGGCAGGCAGGTCAGGCAGGTAGATGATAGCTCCGTTTGGCAGTCCAATTGAATGCACCAAACCCCTAAAAATCGACCCTTTTATACGTTTTTTTCGTCACATTCGGGTGTTTTCGGCCATTTCCGTAAGTCTCTTCGGTCTTCTCCGGGTCTTTGCGGTCATCTCCGCCACTTTTCGCCACTCTCCGGTCACCTCTTCGGGTAACTCCGGGTCTTTCCGCCACTCTCCGGCACTCTCCGGTGATCACATTCGGGTACCTCCTGGTCTTTCCGGTATTCTCCGCCACTTTCCGCCACTCTCCGGCACTCTCCGGTGATCACATTCGGGTCTTCTCGGTATTCTCCGGGTCTTTCCGCCACTCTCCGCCACTCTCCGGGTTTCACAGTCGGTCACCTCCGGGTATTTCCGGGTACCTCCGGCACATCTTCACGGAACTCAACGAACTCCACCTTCCTCTTCGGTCAACTTCGCACACTTCCGTCAAAATCACGCCACATCTTCACGGACTTCCACGAAAAGACACGGAAATTATGGGAAAAACCCCACACATCATCGCCCACGGACATGACCGAAGACATACGAACAGGTCAGTACCCACTTTCCTTCAATTCAATGACGTCATAACCACAACATGTCTAAACATGATCCAACAGCATGAAACAATTACAGGTCAAGTGCACTCAATGACCTTTGCCTTCCATCATGGGATACAGTGCACTCAGAGGTCAAAGGTCAATGCACGTCGTTTTCACGTCTAAAAACTACTCATGATTCTAAACATGTTTGTTTGCGGTAAAAAGACCTCCAACTAAAACTTGGGTCAGTAGATAGAGGAGTGTTTATTTTACTTTAGGTTGGGGTAATGTACCGAAAAAAAAAATGTTAACTTCGTGAGAACTACCAACAAAAAAATATTTTTCTTGAAATGACATATTGGTGTGTAAAACTAAGCGGAGTGGTCTAGAGAGTGATATTTCCCTCTATATATCTTAAGAGCGGGATCTACCAGAAAATGTAACAAAAAAACATAAACATGTCCGCTCTGGTTAGGTCACAGCGACATATACTAACAAGCGTTCTGAGAACCCCAACATCTCGCCTTGCGGGGTCATCCGCCAAAGGTGCAGCAGTATTGAAGCATACATGTAGAGCAAACAATAATGTCTGGAATAGATTATCTGGTACAGACAATAACATCAGTCCCATGTGGGATTACTGGCAAAAGTTATTCCCATGTAGGATGGATAGGTCAGTGCCGTCAGATTACTGGTACATAGGGCAGTCCAGTGTGAGATTACTGCTGGATATAGTTCAGTCCCATGTGAGATTACTGCTGGATAGGCCATTCCTGTGTAGGATTACTGCTGGGTGGACCAGTCCCATGTTATTACTGATGGATAGTCCCCTGTGGGATTACTGCTGGATAGTCCAGTCCCAAATGGGATTACTGCTGGATAGGCCAGTCCTGTCTGGGATTACTGCTGGATAGATGAGTCTCGTATGGGATTAATGCTGGATAGGACAGTCCCGTGTGGGATTACTGCTGCATAGGCAGTCCCGTGTGGGATTACTGCTGTATACGGCAGTCCCGTGTGAGATTCCTGCTGGATAGGCTAAACCTGTGTGGGATTACAGCGGAATAGGTCAGTCCCACGTAAAATTATGGCTGGATAGGTCAGTACCATGTGGGATTACTGCTGCAAATTGCAATCCAGTGTCATATTACATCTGGATAGGTCAGACCCATGAGAGATTACTGCTGCATAAGCCAGTCCCGTGTGGAATTACTGCTGGATAGGCCAGTCCCATGTGGGATTACTGCAGGATAGGCCAGTCCGGTCTGGGGTTACAGCTGGGTAGGTCAGTCCCGTGCGGCATTACTGCTGGATAGGCCAGTGCCATTGGGATTACTGCTGGATAGGACAGTCCTGTGGGAGATTACTGCTGAATAGGCCGGTCCCAAATGGGATTACTGCTGGATAGACCAGTTTGGTCTGGGATTACTGCTGGATAGTTGAGTTCCGTTTGGGATTACAGCTGGATAGGTCAGTCCCGTATGGCAATACTGCTGGATAGGCCAATGCCATTTGGGATTACTGCTGGACAGGTCAGTCCCGTGTGGGATTGCTGTGAGAGCGCTGTGACCTAGGAAAACATGAAACATGTCCACCAAGTTTTATAATCATCCCACGAAAGGTTCAACAAACTTTCCATGTACAGATCTACCTGTAAATTCTTGCCCAACAAAAACCTTATCAATGGAAAGGTACAAAGTCTAAACTGCTATAATTAGGAAAAAATTTCATATTTAATGTCATATTTCTTAAATAGCTCATGCTCATCTTTGAATCACATTGAACTTGGGTAGCAAGTGTCAAACTCATCCAATGGAAGCTGACAGCTTCAGAAAACTTTCCATGTACAGGTGTACATGTATATACATGTACATTATTATTGGCAGATTAAGACAAAACCCTCAAAATTTGAACAAAATTAATATTTCATCTCCTAAATATCACAGGTACATCTTCTAATCATAAGAAACATGTGTACCAAGTTTCATAATCATTCAATGACAGCTGACAACTGCAGCAAACTGTGGTGTACAGATGTACATGTGCACTTCAGCTAAACGCAAAACTCAATCATTTGCCATAATTTGGAGAAAAATTAATATTTCATCTCAAAAATAGCACAGGTACATCCTCTTATCATAAGAAACATGTGTACCAAGTTTCATAATCATCCAATGACAGCTGACAACTGGAGCAAACTGACCATGGACATGTATATGTACAATTTACCTAAACAGAAAACTCTTCATTTGTCATAATTTGGAGAAAATTTAATATTTCTTGTCAAAAATAGCACAGGTACATCCTCTAATCATAAGAAACATGTGTACCCAGTTTCATAATCATCCAATGACAGCTGACAACTGGAGCAAAGTTACCATGTAGATGTATATGTATACATGTAGAGGCCTACATGTACAATTTACCTAAACAGAAAACTCATTCATTTGCCATAATTTTGAGAAAAATTAATATTTCTTCTCAAAAATAGCACAGGTACATCCTCTTATCATAAGAAACATGATTACCAAGTTTCATAATCATCCAATGAGACAGCTGACAACTGGAGCAAACTTACCATGTACATGTATATGTATACATGTAGAGGCCTACAAGTACAATTTACCTAAACAGAAAACTCATTCATTTGTCATAATTTGGAGAAAAATTAATATTTCTCCTCAAAAATAGCACAGGTACATCCTCTAATCATAAGAAACATGTGTACCAAGTTTCATAATCATCGAATGACAGCTGACAACTGCAAGAAACTTTCCAAGTACAGATGTACATGTGCACTTCAGCTAAACGCAAAACTCATTCATAGGGATTTTAACATTAGAGCACCCCAGGGGTAGTACCCCCAGGTGGCATACCCACCCCCCATATTTTTTTTATTTTCTTTATATTTTTTCTAATTTTTCTAGATTTTTTTTTAACTTGCTAAACCAAAAACCTTATCATTTCCAGGCAGGGGACACCGACACCGACACCGACGACGACATCCTCTTTCCCCCCTCACAATATCTCCCCTTTACTTCGTAAGGCGAGATAAAAATGCATATTTGGTCTATCATTTGGTTAGACTTACAGACTTTTTAATAATGCTATTATCTCTTTAATACATACATAATGGATTAGGAAATAATTTTGAAGTTTGAAATAAAATAATCTTCTTGAAAATGCTGGTACACATGCGGCTAGGCGGCGCGCGTCATACTAGGCAATGTTTTGTCGTTCTTGCTCAATGTTTGAGTCAAACTGATCCCTGGCCAAACGTCCACAGTGCTGATGTGTATGATGAGTAGGGGTCGACTTCTTCTCTACAGAATCAAAACAGATTCGCCAGCAAAGATCAACTTGCATGAGGAACGCCTGCTGCCAAGACCCGCAGGGTTTAGTGATGCATAAAATAAAGTTACCCGGTACTCAATATAGCAATATCGCACTAAATGTACTGATACACTGAAAGTAGCATATATACATACAAATGTTCGTTAAACAAGATTTAAAGAAAGCTCGTGAGAAACAAGAGA
>JAVTVY010010363.1:0-44815 GCA_036873755.1 Hanleya hanleyi | reverse complement strand
CAGATCCAAGATATTGCAGATCATATCTAATGTTACATCTCTTTGATTTCAGATTTCCCTAGGACCTGTCACAGTACCCAGACTATGCAGACATCTACTGTTTCATCTCTTTGGTTTCAGATTTCTCTGTGACTGGTTATAGTACCCAGACATTGCAGACTGTATGTACTGTTTCTTCTGTTGGTTTCAGATTTCTTTTTGACCTGTCACAGATCCAAGATATTGCAGATCATATCTAATGTTACATCTCTTTGATTTCAGATTTCTCTATGACCTGTCACAGTACTCAGCCAATACAGATCATATCTACTGTTTCATCTCTTTGGAGAATGTTTCATCTGTTTCATCTGTTAGTTTCAGATTTCTTTTTGACCTGTCACATATCCAAGATATTGCAGATCATATCTAATGTTACATCTATTTGATTTCAGATTTCCCTAGGACCCGTCACAGTACCCAGCAGACAAAGCAGATCATATCTACTGTTTCGTCTCTCTGGTTTCAGATTTTTCTTGTGACTGGTTATAGTACCCAGACATTGCAGACTGTATGTACTGTTTCTTCTGTTGGTTTCAGATTTCTTTTTGACCTGTCACAGATCCATGATATTGCAGATCATATCTAATGTTACATCTCTTTGATTTCAGATTTCTCTATGACCTGTCACAGTACTCAGCCAATGCAGATCATATCTACTGTTTCATCTCTTTGGAGAATGTTTCATCTGTTAGTTTCAGATTTCTTTTTGACCTGTCACAGATCCAAGATATTGCAGATCATATCTAATGTTACATCTCTTTGATTTCAGATTTCTCTATGGACCGTCACAGAACCCAGACAAAGCAGATCATATCTACTGTTTCGTCTCTCTGGTTTCAGATTTCTCTTTGACCGGTCACATATCCCAAACAGTCACATATCCCATTGTATCTACTTTTTCATCTGTTTGGTTTCAGATTTCTGTATGTCCTGTCACACATCACAGACTTTGCAGATCGTTTATCTACTGTTTCATCTCTTTGGTTTCAGATTTCTCTGTGACTGGTTATAGTACCCAGACATTGCAGACCGTATGTACTGTTTCTTCTGTTGGTTTCAGATTTCTTTTTGACCTGTCACAGATCCAAGACATTGCAGATCATATCTAATGTTACATCTCTTTGATTTCAGATTTCTCTATGGACTGTCACAGAACCCAGACAAAGCAGATCATATCTACTGTTTCGTCTCTCTGGTTTCAGATTTCTCTTGTGACTGGTTATAGTACCCAGACAGTGCAGACCGTATGTACTGTTTCTTCTGTTGGTTTCAGATTTCTTTTTGACCTGTCACAGATCCAAGGTATTGCAGATCATATCTAATGTTACATCTCTTTGATTTCAGATTTCTCTATGACCTGTCACAGTACTCGGCCAATGCAGATCATATCTACTGTTTCATCTCTTTGGAGAATGTTTCATCTGTTAGTTTCAGATTTCTTTTTGACCGGTCACAGATCCAAGATATTGCAGATCATATCTAATGTTACATCTCTTTGATTTCAGATTTCCCTAGGACCTGTCACAGTACCCAGACTATGCAGATGATATCTACTGTTTCATCTTTTTGGTTTCAGATTTCTCTGTGACTGGTTATATAGTACCCAGACATTGCAGTACTCGGCCAATGCAGATCATATCTACTGTTTCATCTCTTTGGAGAATGTTTCATCTGTTAGTTTCAGATTTCTTTTTGACCGGTCACAGATCCAAGATATTGCAGATCATATCTAATGTTACATCTCTTTGATTTCAGATTTCCCTAGGACCTGTCACAGTACCCAGACTCTGCAGATTATATCTACTGTTACATCTCTTTGATTTCAGATTTCTCTATGGACTGTCACAGAACCCAGACAAAGCAGATCATATCTACTGTTTCGTCTCTCTGGTTTCAGATTTCTCTTTGACCTGTCACATATCCCAAACAGTCACAGATCCCATTGTATCTACTTTTTCATCTGTTTGGTTTCAGATTTCTGTATGTCCTGTCACGCACCACAGACTTTGCAGATCGTTTATCTACTGTTTCATCTGTTTGGCTTCAGCAGATCATGTATCTACTGTTTCTTCTGTTGGGCTTCAGATTTCTCCATGGTCAGTCACAGATCCCAGACTATGCAGATCATATCTACTGTTTGGTTTCAGATTTCTCTTTGACCTGTCACTTTCCCCAGAATATGCAGATCGTATATCTGCTGTTCATCTGTTTTGTTGCAGATTTCTCTATGATGTGTCATAGATTCTATCTAGACTATGCCGATCGAATCTAATTTTTCATCGTTTGTTTTCAGATTTCTCTACGACCTGTCACAGATCTCAGACAATACAGATCATGTTTTATCAAGCAGTCTTGTCTGCTCTTGCCTTCTTCAAGACAACCTGTGCTACCTTTGCATTTCTGACACTTTCTTCACTCAGGTAATGATCACAGAGGCCAGGCTAGGGGGTTTGGATTAGAAATGCTTGCTAAAGTACGAGATGTGAAAAGCAAGTTAAGCTATTTGTCCTTGACATTCCTGTCGGTCATTTTTGAAGTGCTGAAATACTGTGTACATTATCATTGTGTTTAAAATTATTGTACCTACCTCTTAAACATACTAATCACTGAAGCACAGAATTGTCCAGTTGCTCTCTTTATATACCTATCCTTAGACATGGGGCAAATAGGAACCCTTTTCATTTTGAGGTCAAAATGTCCAAGGAGATCACTGTGATAAAAATAATCTGGATCATGACAAACCTCAGGTATATCACTACCGGTACCTTGATCTTGTAGGCATAAATCTGTGAGTCTACAATTTACTTTATGCCTTTCTCATTTGAGATTGCAAATATTAATTCTGATCAAATGTGTGGGCAAGTTTTGAAGCCCTACAGGCTCTTGTTAAATTTGATTTGGAATGTGAATTTTTAGAGAACTCCTGCCTTTGTCAAGGGAAATAACTTTGCTGAAAGTGTTGATCAATACTCATGGTTCAGTACAATATGCAGCTGACCAGAAGCAGAAGACTGATCGCAGTTTCTCCTACATTAAAGTGTAACTGTGGTACTTGTGTAAGTGCACCTCATATTCAAGTTAACAATGTGAATAATAAAACATCTTTCCCAATATTCTGTCATTTTATGGCTCAGAGGGTTCAAAGGCAACTTTCTACAGTGGGAGAAATCTTCACTGCCCCTTTTTGACGTCATAAATTGAGTGTCTTCATGCACAGTCTGCTTGATGTCGAGGCAGTGCAGAGAATGGAACAGATTAACAATGTTGCGTTGTGAGATGGATAATCGTTCCATAATAACGTCGCAAGTTGCGATATGCTTGTGGCGCTGTGCATTACAATAACATTAATAACTTTGAAATTGTAAAATGTAAAGTCGTAAAACAAGAAACGGTATAAATTCAATAATTTGGAAGATTATCTTGAATATGATGTAAACTTACAGAAGTACCACAGTTACACTTTAAGATGTGATACAATTTATTAGAGTGACTGATCAGAATTAGTAGCAAAATTTGGTGGTGATTGAAAGTTAGTAGATTGATTCAATTAATGGGTGCTCATCATAAGGACAAATGAGGACATACAACTGAAATTACTTTCAAAGTTTTATTCCACTTGCAGGTAGGAGTAAATATTGCATCACTTGA
Source organism: Hanleya hanleyi (assembly GCA_036873755.1). NCBI lineage: Eukaryota > Metazoa > Mollusca > Polyplacophora > Lepidopleurida > Hanleyidae > Hanleya > Hanleya hanleyi. The sequence goes on along the minus strand of JAVTVY010010363.1, from coordinate 41,128 downwards.
TCTGTCAGTCGACGATGCCTTGTAGTATGGAGATCTTGGTGCTGGTAGCTGAAAATCGGTGACTCCAAAATTTTATTTGGAAATTTACAGGTAAATAATCTGTACTTTCATAAAGTCTAAGTAATCTCAAGACATGCTGAAATAAAACATGTTATCTTGTAATTATTATTAGGTTTTATTATGTAAACTAGATTCCACCTAACGAATTTCAATTCTCTCTCTCTCTCTCCAATGTAGGATGCAGTGTTAATTAGTTCGTCCTAACTGCTAAGAATGAAGGATCTAAATTGGTGATGTTGCAGTGAATTCCTTCTATAAATGCATACGAGATATGTGAGAAATTTTATTAATTGCATGTTGATATGATATATATTTCTTCACAGAATAACCCATGCTACAGTACACTTGTCCTCATGGTGGTGAATAATCCAAGCATAAAACCAATGCCATCGCAGTGTGGATGATCTGCTATTTGAGAGTTGAGATCCTCAGCCGGAGACTGTCACAGTGTGGATAATCTGCTATTTGAGAGGTGAGATTCTCAGCCGGAGACTGTCCCAAGAATTTTGAAACATTATGTCAAATCGACAGAACTTGAGAGCTGTACTCTTCCAGACTCATTTCTTTATAGTGTAAATTTCCATTCAACTTCACAATAAGCGACTCCTAGACTGCATTGCAACGTCACAGAGGAGCAGCCTGTCAAATAAAAGGATGATGAAATCAGATTTTAATATATGCTTTTGATATGGTGTCTGCGGGCCACATGTATCATTGACATACTTTAGTTTAACTGATCTCAACATGCTCAAAAAAGATCAAATTGGAATGGTGTTCTGACAATGTAATGAATTTCATTATAATGAGGGTTCACTGTATATTCATACGATTGCACATTATGTCTGTCAAATCTGTGATTCACTGCTTAAAGGTGAAATGCAAAGGTCATATTTTGTCTTTTATGTTCTTCATGGGTTAATGTTGGAACTATCAGCTAATTTACTTCTTTTGGTTTTATTAGAAGTATTTTGTCTACTAGCTAGTAGCTTTAGAAAAGTTGGTATCTCAAGCCTGGTCGATTTCAAATGAAATCTGCATCACTTATCTGGCCTTGTTACCCCTCGGGGAAAATGTGCCCGAATGGTATTGTCATCGTTGCTTCATCTGTCTGTCTGTCTGTGGACACGGTTTCTCAAGAAGGATTATAGCCAGCATCTCTCACAATTCGGAAAACATCACATGGCATCAAAATAACTCCCATTTAGCACCATGTTAAAAATTGCTGAAGTGAATGGATTACCTTGGCAATTGCTGAATGCTGTGGCCAATTGTGAGGGTTGAGCCAGGCATTGAAATTCATACCACTTATGCATCTGGTGAAAGGTGAGAAGCTTATTGAAATGACTGACCGTGGCCTATTTTATCAAGGTCAAATTCTATTATTTGCTATACATTATTTAAAGATTAAAGCTACGGTCTCCAAATTCATATTAAATATGCAATTGGTGATTGCCTAGAAGCCTATTCCAGTGGACTGACCTTGATCTATTTTTTCAAGGTCATATACTGTTATGAAATGTTTTGAATTATGATATAACATGAAGAAATGTAGCTACTAGGCTTTCCAAATTAATACTATGTATACATCTGGCGATGGCCCAGAGGTGTGCTGAAGATGACTGACCTTGACCTATTTTCTACAGATCAGATCCTATTTAGTACAATATTTCATGAAGGAGTATATCTACCTTGTCCAAATTTATACCATGTATGCCTGAACCTGAAGTCTATTGAATATCACTGACCTTGACCTATTCTCTAAGTTAAAAGGTCAAATTCTATATGTTCAGGTGTATAAGATCTTGTTCCATATGCAATTAAGTTAGATAATTGTTGAAGCTGATTGACTTTGATCAGTATTTCGAAGATCAAACTACTTGATTTGATTATGTCTACCAGAACCTCACCGCAAAATTTTCCCATCAATTAAGGCCTTGGCAAAAGCCGACCTGGCTCAACTTCTATGTATTTCTAAAATGATAGAACTACAGTCAACACTACTAGATCACCTTTTTGTCAACCTACAATACATGGTGTTGTCAAAGTTCTAAAAGTACATCGTATTCAATGCATGACTGTAGACAATAACTGAGAGCCGACATGGCCGAGGGGTATTGGAGGCCATTTTATGCCACAGCTCGGTCAATACTTGAATGGGTGACCGGGTGCTGTACTGGCTGGGCTGATCAGTGGCCAGGGTAATAAGAACTGTGAGCACTCTCATGTTCTGGCACATGTATGCACCGTCGTGATATGACTGAAACAAGGTTGAAAACGACGTTAAACCCTACTACTCACTCACCCTTTTATGTCACAGGTCGGATGTCCATGCTTGTAATGTTCCGTCTTCAGGTGGCTGGAAGTAAGGAAAGGAAAGATTACGTAGTGATGATTGTGTGCAAATTGGAAGTCAGCTGGGCTTGGGGAACCAACATTTCAAACGATTCTAGCAGACAAACTACTTCAAATTAAATCAAGTACCAGTAGCAGATATACCGATATTTTTATCATTATTCAACTTATACATGTTATATAAAATACTAAAAGAAGAATCTAAAAACCTTTGCATTTCAACTTTAAAAGATGCAGCAATAATTGAGATTGGCTTTGTTTAAGTTAACAAATACTAAATATAGAGTATTCACTTTGAAAGACCCAATACTTGATATCTGGTCCTACAACAACGGTAATGTGAGTGGAACTGCTGATATAATTGGCCATGATATAAAGTTATTTCTCACATCACAACGGTCAAAAGCAATGTGATACACCCATGTGATACAAAACCTGTATCACACTCGTTTGATAAAACCCATATGAAACTCGCTAAAGCTCGTTTCATGTGGGTTTTATCAAACTCGTGTGATAAAAATCAGATAAATGACAACTCGTAGTGATAATCTATATGTACCGTGGATTCGCGAGTTCAATGTTTAAATTCACACACCCTGCATCTGACCATAGTTCAGCCGATGTGCACATTGTCTTGAGATGGGTAAGCCAATGTTGAAAATTCTGATTTATTTCAAATTTATCCTAGGGCATCACCTTCCCTATCGTTATGGTTATGATTGACAGGTGTGCCTGAAAATTACATGCGCCTACTCCATCGATAGACAGTATATTTCACATTTGAAACCTAAAGCAGCTATTTTGCACTAATATACAGTACTACTTCATTGGCCCTGGTATTGAGGAACCACGACATACGATGCCTTGCAAGCTCACAGTCAGAAAAATGGTGTTAATTAACACTAAAAATTGGTGTTGACTTCAACACCAAAAAACAGTGTTGAGTTAGAGCCTACACCATATTGCCCCAACACCATTTATTGGTGTTAACACCGTTATTTGGTGTTAGTTAACACCGTTATTCGGTGTTGAGTCAGCATCCGCACTCGTCGGTCAACACTAAAAAATGGTGTTGAGCCGGTTTCAACACCATTTATTGGTGTTAGTTAACACCGTTAATTGGCGTTGAGCCATTATCAGCACTTGTCAGTCAACACTGAAAACTGGTGTTGAGCCAGCTTCAACACCATTTATTGGTGTTAGATAACACTGTTAATTGGTGTTGACTTCAACACCAAAACACAGTGTTGAGTTAGAGCCTACACCATATTGCCCCAACACCATTTATTGGTGTTAGTTAACACCGTTATTTGGTGTTAGTTAACACCGTTATTCGGTGTTGAGTCAGCACCCGCACTCGTCGGTCAACACTAAAAAATGGTGTTGAGCCAGCTTCAACGCCATTTATTGGTGTTATTTAACACTGTTAATTGGTGTTGAACCAGCATCTGCACTTGTCAGTCAACACTGCAGAACGGTGTTGAGCCCGCTTCAACACCATTTATCAGTGTTAGTTAACGCTGTTATTTGGTGTTGTCCGCATCAAAACTGATCTATCAGCAAATGAAAAGGGTGTATCAATTGAGGTGAATGAAAAACCAAAACAAGATTGATAGACAAAGAACATATATTATAAAACGCAATCTGTAATATTTCATTGTATGACATTATGACACTCATGTATAACTAGAGGCCATGGCCACATTTGATCTCATCGGCCTAGTGTGAACTTGCCGTCCCTTTCACATGACCAATATAAATCTCCAGTATGGACAGATAAAGGGCATTCAATGCAGTGTGAAAGTTTAGCTACTGTGCAAAGTTTCACTGTTGAGCAAGCTTACTTTCCCTTGTACAGAAAAGAACAAACCGAACACTAGTACCACAGTTTTTCCATAGAACCATGGTTTTACCATGCTACATGTAGTATGGCTCTACCATGGTACCGTGCTATGACCACAGTACATGTACCATGGCTTTACAGGTTCAATGGCTTTACATGGTACATGTACTGTGACAAACTGCATACACCATGGTAAAACGATGATAAAATTGACCAAAAACATAGTGGTTCGTACCATGGTATTAAGTCTGGCATTGTACTGGAATAAATCTGCATTCACATCAGATGAATTGAAGAGACTGAATGCTCAAGAAACTAAAGCAGTTGAAGTGATTTATAAAGGTTTAATAAGACCTCATGCAAACATAGCATACAGCTGTCAATTTGGTTCCGTATACTAGTATGATAACTAGGTGTAGATAGAGAAAGAAGTAGGGTTTAACGTCGTTTTCAACCTTGTTTCAGTCATATCATGACGGTGCCTACATCTGCCAGAACGCGAGTGCTCACAGTTCCCATTACCCTGGACATTAATCAGTCCAGCCAGTATAGCGCCCGGTCACCCATTCAAGTATTGACCGAGCTTAACGTTGCTTAACTTTGGTGATCTGACGAGAACCGGTGTGTCCAATGCTATAAGCCGTATCATATCACATATCTACTGTTGAGTTTTTTCTGTTTCCTGATGAAATTCTTCGCCGAGTTGCTCAGTTTCTCCCTCATGTAATAATGCATATCAGATGTCGTCTTGCTGGAATGGTACTGCTGGTTTACATCTGGAAAAGAAAAGGAATCAACATAAGAATTTGTAAACCTAATATGTACGAGGCAGTAAGTGGTGAAGGTTGTATTTCAGTTTTGGTCGACAAGAAGGATAAAGTCAAACAAAAACAGGAATCCATGTAGGCCTTTCACAAAAAATAAATGATTAATTCTTTTGAAATATTCCAAGTTCTTTCAAATACACTACATTTTGAGTAATTTGGCTTCACTTCTTTTCAAAGAAAATATTCCAAAAGGCCCCCAAACAAATATTCTAAATGAAACCATCACATGAGTATGATTTATGAGAGTAAAACCTATAGTTACTTCCCTTTGTATTGGAAGAGTTGAAAACTAGAGATTTACATTACTTTAACACTATCACGGCCATGATACGACAAGGGAGGTGATCTACTCAATATACATTTTGAGTTACTTCCTCTTGTGTGGGAACCGTTGGCCTCGGCAAATATTGTTTTTCTCTAGTACATAAAACATATTTACCTCATTGGGATCATATAATTGTATAATATTGTACGATTATGCTATTGATCTGTACACAATAAATATATTTGATCTGAAAGATATGGCAAACTTGACATTTATTTACATTTTCTGGATCATGGGATATAACACATTAACACTTCACCAATGAAAATATAATTGCCACATAAAGAAGTGTTTATTGGACACTGCAGCCTTATGTACATACCTGTTTCTGCCAATTTCTTTCTTTGAGAATCGACAAGATGTCCCTTTCAGCCCTCTTCTCGCTAGTTACTTTGCTTTTCTTGTTTGTCTTTCTTGGACTTTCATTCTAAAAATACAAAATGAATTCATTAAAGATAACAGTGAGGAGTTAATAATCTAGCATACGTAATGCATATCTGCATTCTGTGTTTTTTAATTATGGAAAATAACTGTCACAATAATTTTTTTAAATGCTCATTTATTGCGACAGAATACTTGATGAAATAGAACAAAATGTATGCTAGAAACAATCAGTTATAGCCATATCACACCTTGTTACAATTCAGGAGCCGCAGAGCACATTTGAAAGTGAGGGGGCTGAACTCTATACCGGTCAAGTTAAATGTTGGACTGCTTCCCCTCCCCACCAGCTCCGCAGCCCCTGAAATACAAGGAGAAAATCAAACATACAGACAGTTATCCAGTTCCGCAATCAAAATTCTTCTGAGGTGTGTTGTGGCGAATACACATCCATTGAAGGAAAGTTACATATCCTTAACTTAACTTGAGCTGATTTTTCACTTGAGCACTATAGAATTACCTCATCTTCGGAACTGGAGGATTGTCTCGTGGATATCGTTCGTTTACCTCTCTGTTCTCTTCCCAGCCTACCAAGGGATTTCCTAATGTCGGATATATTCTCTCCATCCAGAAGTCTGTCCAGTATGGACTTCAGTTCGGGACGCTTGTCTGAAATAGTGAAATATCACATAACTTAATGTTAACAACATTAATGTTATCCCCCTCTTATTGTTTACAGGAGCCATGGAGCACATTTGAAAAGGGGAACGGAGACTGAATTCTATACCAGCCATGTTAAATGTCGAACCGGAGCTATCTAAGATAGGACTTATAACACTGCGGCCCCAAAAAGTGGAGGGGCCAGCCCCCCCCCTCCCCACCCATTACATTTTCCTGTTGCTCAGCATTAAAGCAAGGTGGCCATTCTACAAATATATGATAAACAACAACAACAAATATATGGTAAACAAAAATGAGATATCGAGTGATACATTTAACATAAATAACACTCGGAATAATTACATAATTTTATTTATTACAGTACTTACCACTGAATCTCAAAACTTTGGCTGGAACAACTATTGTATTGCGCTGTGGCCATTTCAACTCGCATATGGATTCGAAGTCCCGGGAATCATTGTTGAGCTCATCCCGCGATCTACTGATAATGCGAGTGTCGGCTATTTCCAGAGCATTATCCTCGTTGAAAAATTCGTAGACAGCTAGCTTGCATGCCATGGTGGCATAGTTCAGTCAACTTATTCGTGGACGGTTATCGAGATACTTGATGTCGAACCAGTGTCTTTTTTGGAAGCGGTTGGACTTTTCAGCTTTTTAAAATTGATAATTACAAGGTGAAAAAACGAAGCAAGCCAGGACTTCATTGTTGAATGACTTCATGGGGGCTTTGAGACATTATATAAAAGATACACTTTTCAATCCAGTGCAGTTTCAATTGTATCGAACAAGCTGGCTCAGTTTTCGACAGAATAGCCGTAGTAATGTTTGCTTTTTATTCACTTTCCCGGGTAGCTACTCGGGCTACATGTTCTCACACATTTACAGTGTTATTGTATATATCTTTGTTTTTCCTTTTCTTTATTGTCCGCCTTGTAAATATCACAGCCCTTTGTTTTTAAGTGCATACTTGTTCACTCGCTGCCTATCACAACCTCCCTACTGGTACCCACATATACCTATTGTTTACTTCGTTAAATATGTTGAACTATTGTGGAATTTGTTATACATTATGAAACACGCAGTTTATGTGCTAAAACTATGTACAATGATACAGTTAACAACAATAACACGATATGGAGCATGATGAAAATTTTTTTCTATGAATAATCATGTATATGCTAAGTGAATTACCTTTTTATAATGAAGAACAAATCGATATGGAAGTCCAAACACAACCTGATCTTGAATATCTACTAGGGGATCTTGAGAAAATGTGTTTTAACCCACTAGAGTTAAATGTCACTGAAAATAATGAATATACTACAGACGATACCGATGGAGAGGTAAACTACTGGGAAAAGTTCAATAATTGTCAGTCTAATTATTATTTCGAAGAAACATTCAATGCACATATTCCTCAGCACTCTGATCCCAATACGCTATCTGTCTTACATATCAATGCCCGAAGTTTAAAGAAACACTACACAGAAATTCTCTCTTTACTCCACAATCTCCAACATTGTTTTTCCATCATTGGAATATCCGAAAGCTGGCTCAACCCCGCAACACAAGAATTGTACGATATTCCTGGCTATACTCCTTTCCCATTATCCAGGTCTAAGCAAAGGGGCGGTGGTGTGACTTTATATGTCAGAGAATGTTATACAAACTGCTTTATTCGTGAAGATCTCACCCAAAATGATAAAAATGGAGAATTTGAGGCTCTATTTGTTGAGATTTCTGATAATAACAACTCTTATGTAATAGGTTTAATTTATAGGCTACCCCGCAAAAGTGTAGAATATTTCAATGCCAGTCTTTTAAATATATTTCACATTCTAAAATCGGAAAAGAAAAAATGTGTATTGCTTGGCGATTTCAACATCGATCTATTCAAAACACAAAACCACAGTCCCACTAAATCATTTTATGAAATTATGAAATCATTTCACTTTTTCTCAAAGATCTGTAACCCAACAAGAGTGAAATCAAACTCTGCAACACTTATTGACAATATCTTTTCCAACTTTCACGAGGAAGACGTTAAGGCGGGTATTCTCTTATCTGATATTTCTGATCACTTTCCCATATTTCATATATGCAACTCTTCTCTCCCAAAATGCAATAAGCAACAGAATGTTACATATCGCCTTGTAAATCCTGCCAGTCAAACTCTGTTCAAGGAAAAACTTCAAGCAACTGACTGGAAAGCTGTATATACAAACAACGACATTAACTCTACCACTGAGAGTTTTGGTGACGTATTTAACACTATATATGACGAATGCTTCCCCGTAAAATGCCGTCCACTCCACAAAAGAACCAAGAAACCATGGATTAGTACGGCTTTACTACACTCAATACACGAGAAAAATCGACTGTACAGACTATGGATCATGAACTACCAATAACATCACATATAACCATCAATATAGAGCATATCACAATAAACTAAACCATACATTACGACTGTCAAAGAAATTATACTACGAAAATAAATTTAATCAGAACCATAACAACATAAAGGGAACATGGAAAATTATCAATGATCTAATGGGAAGGAAAAAATCTTCCACCTTACCATCTGTAATTAATATTCATGGCACTGACACATCAGATACAAAGGATATAGCAAATGGTTTTAACAATTACTTTTGTTCAGTAGCCAACGACTCGCAAATAAAATTCCCGGTGCCAGTGCAAATTTTATGTCTTATCTGAAAAATGAATATACTAGTGAATTCTCTCTAACACCCTGCATCCCGGAAGAAATTATTAAAGAGGTGAATTCCTTAAAAAACGCATCCGCTGGACTTGACGGAATACGAATGTCGCTTGTAAAGCCTACTATAAACCATATAACCGCCCCACTGTGTTTCCTACTTAACCTATCATTTCAAACTGGAGAATTTCCCGATATATATAAAATTGCCAAAATTACCCCAATTTTCAAGGCTGGAGACAAAAATATTGTTAGTAACGACAGGCCAATATCTGTGCTTCCATGCCTAAGCAAAATATTTGAAAAAGCCGTAGCTAATCGAATGATATCCTATCTCGAAGAACAAAATATCCTTTGCCCTAGTCAGTTCGGATTTCGATCAAACCACTCCACTTCTCACGCTGTATTAACACTCTATGAGAAACTTGCAATCGCTAAAGAAAAGAAAGAATATAGCGTAACGACGTTTCTTGATTTAAGTAAAGCCTTTGATACCGTTAATCACGACATACTTCTGCAAAAATTAAACTATTATGGATTCCGAAACACCTCGAACGACTGGTTCAAAAGTTATTTATCCGACCGAACTCAACTAGTCTCCCTCGACAATACACTATCATCCCCCTCAACCATCACATGTGGAGTTCCCCAAGGTTCGATTTTAGGACCAATCTGCTTCTTACTCTACATAAATGACATCACCGCTGCTTCGGGTTTAGATATTACTCTATTTGCCGACGATACACGTATTACTTACTCCTCCCCTGACCCAAACTTGCTGACTCAAGTAATAAACACAGAACTCAACCAACTATATGAATGGTTTTGCTGCAATAAACTCTCGCTAAATATTAACAAAACGAAGTGCATGTTTTTCAAACCATATCAAGAGCTAGAGTTTGTTGAAAGTTTCAAGTTTCTAGGAGTGTATTTTAATACTAAACTCAACTGGCAAACCCACATCAATAAACTATGTTCTAAACTATCCAGAAACATTGGGGTTATCAATAATATTAAGGAATGTATCAATAGAAATACCCTTACCACCCTATATTACTCATTATTTTACTCCTATGTTACATCTGTAACATAGTATGGGGAAATACTTTTCCAACCCACACTGCTCCTCTCACTATCCTTCAAAAACGCCTTGTTCGCATTATATGTAAAACCTCAAGACTCACACATACTGGACCTTTATTCGCACAGCTAAATATGCTAACTGTTGATAAAATCAACGATTACACAATTCTACTCTTAACTCATAAAGCCATACACCATTCCTTCTCGTTACCTCTACATCTTCAGAACTACTTTACCAGATTACAACATGTTCATAACTATCCTACCCGACAGAACTACATAAACCTCTACAGACCGTTTTTCCGTACTCAATTGTCATTTTATACCGCCAGAATTAAGGGACCTCGAATATGGAACAACCTAACTACTGACCCGAAATGTACAACTTCCATATCATCATTCAAGTCACGATTAAAATATCTTTTAACTCGTAAGAATTATCCCTATCAACTCTGATAAATTTCAAGATACCGTCAAATTCCACATATTCTAACTTACTCATCTACAGTAATGTATACGCATGTAAATGTTGTGATAATACCTGTTTATGTTAATGTAATATGCCACATGTATAGTAGTTACTATAATTATTGTATGCATGTAATATTATCTTTGTATATATGTTACATTCATCTTTTACAAATAATAACCGATGTCTCATAACTTCACCTTAACTATATATAAATATTTATTTTCATATAATCGTGCTAAATTTAATATTTAATATATTTCCGGGACATAACAAGCCCCTAGGGGTTTTATTCCCGCCATCCGCAGCACTATATCTTTTATCATTGAATTGTACATTGTTTTGTTTTTTTATATTGCTGTTATATGGTGAATAAATCAAATCAAAATCAAATCTGTTGTTGTTGTTGGTGGTGTTGTTGTTAATCTCGGATCCTTCAAACTTTGACTCGACGCCGTGCTGCTCAACGGGAAACTCGAACAACGAGTGTCAACAATTTGCCGAGTTAGGAGCCCTAAATTAATGCTAGAATCTCACTCCGCGAACAATAATCCCCATTCTGTCGTTCGACAGAGAACTGCATGGAGTAGCTAGTCCCATTTACACTTCGCAGACCTTCCGCCATGATTGTTGTATGAGAAGCCTCGTTTTCGATCTCACACTTGACGGAATCGATCAGCCATTCGGAAAAAAACGGAAATCAACAAAGTATAGAAACAAATCGGAGGAGATGCACAAGTGCAGTCACGTGGTACATTTTGGGTGAGTTCCAGCCGACGGCATATGGAAATATGATACATATGATATGTCCTAAGTTTGGAATTAATTGACCTGTTGTTATAGTTATGTGAATTTTGTACTCTGTCAGACGCTTGTACAATAAAGAATTATCTTATCTTATCTTATGGGACGTAACCTGCGGGAGATTTGACGGTCGCGAAAATAACATTGAAGTCAATGGGAATTATTTTTAAAACGTAGTTTTGCAGTTTGATTCTGGTAGATAATATTTCAGAAGTACGAGCAAGACAACTTGTATAATTTTCACTCATATGGAACAGACGCCGTCGACGAAAAACTAGCATGCTCCATGCAAATCTTACGACGTCAAACGACCGGAACTCACCCAGCAGGTCATGTGATCGACACATGAGAAAGAGCCGAATAGCCTGACTGATCACCGCAGATAAACACAAAATAAAATAGAGAATCCCGGCGACGTAATGTCAGACTGACTAGTGTACGTGTTGTTGTTGTCTGACAAGTCGAAATCCGACGAAGGATTTAATCGGCAACTTGAACTACTGAACTGACAAATACTTTTGATAAAAATACTCCTGTATTAAAGTTGAGAATTCCGTATTCGCTTGAGTCAAATTTAGGAAAAATCGTATAACTAGCGTTGCATTCAAGATGGCGGCGAGAGCAGTTGTGCTTGAACGTCGTTCCTGAGTTTTTTTACCAGTTTTAGCGAATGTTACTGTTTTAGAACTCGTTTAACACTCATGTGACTTTTATCAACGTTTTATTGACATTTTAATATTCCGTGGACTGGTTTTTAGAACTCGTGAACATGCCGAAATCCAGCTTCTACTCGGTAACTAAGGGCCCAACATGCGGGATTTTCACGAGCTGGGACCTTTGCAAAGCAAAGGTGGTCGGAGTGAAAAATAGTATCTATAAAGGTCACCAGAACTACCAGCAAGCGAAGAAAGCTATGATCACCGCTGGGCACACTGATTTCTCTGTTTTTGACCATGACGGACTGGGAAGCCTGAAGAACAAAGACTGGGAGCTTGCCAACGGCATAAACAACAAAGATGGCGGCCAAGTTATCCGCTCAACTGCACGGACCAAGGCCCAGTTGAAACGAAACAATACTGCCAGTGAAACTAAATACTCCAAGTCTTCGAGTGAACCAGTCCAGGAAAAAAACACAGAACCAAAAGTCGTAAGTACAGAAGAAACCCACCCCTCGTGTTGTATTAAGTGCACACGACCTGATAATGCCATTATGCTACAGTGTGATTTTTGTGACCGGTGGGTTCATTATGCCTGTTCCAGGCTACCTGTGTACGAGTTATCCAAATACACAGCTGATGAAAACTGTAAATACCAGTGTGAGCTTTGTGCTCCCCATGACTTAGAAGTCAGTGATGCTCTTCAACAGGACATGCCCCCTACACTAATCATCACTAAAGATCAGCCGAAGGACTCTGATGTTATTAATGAACTGAATGCTATTAAAGACGCAGTTAAAAACCTGGCAGAAAACTGTAAAAACATAGCCGAGACTGTACACAAATCAGTTACTTCCCAAGCTAGAATAGAGAGAGAGTTGATGGATATGAAAGCAGACTTCCCTAAATTAGTGAATCACAACTCTTTGCTTCTCCAGTCATGTATAGAAGACATAAGGAAGAACCTTCCGACTCCAGTTAGTGATGTTACAATCAAGTGTAGCTTGTCGGAGGATAATAGTGTGGTTGATCTCAAACTACAAAAGCAGTCAGAAACTATTGGTGAGCTTTCCTCCCAAGTAAAGTATCTCTGCAATACAGTGAAGCAGGTGATCTCCAACATTGTGAACTGTCAGAGTAAAACCGCAGCTCTCCATGCTGATATGAATGAGCTGATAACCTCTCAGGAAAGTGAGCCCTACATCCATCCGAAGAAGGCCTGTAAATCATTTGCAGAAGTGCTAAAGTCTAACCCCAGTGTCGCTGCTGGTGCATCACATTTGTCAATCACTACAGTTCCAAATCCACAGGGTTCGGTGCAAATACCAACCCTAAATCAACATGCCCAAACTGAAACGCAGGGCACGCGTGGTGAAATATCAGAAGAGCCAGAGTCACCACTGCATACCCAATGTAATTCCCAGCAAAAACTGGTTGCAGAGGCGGGTTCGGAGCAACAAGTGCTACAACCTAACACTTCAAACCCTGTAGGATCTCGATTACAGCCAATAAGTGGAACAAACCAAAATGCCTGTGACCCACCTAAATTGGTTTTGGTGGGAAGCTCCATCACCAAACATATAAATGCGAGGAGGCTGGAAAGCAGTGTAGGTGTCGCTGTAAAATCTGTGCGTACCCCGAAAATTCAGGATATCCAAGCCTCATTACGCGAATCGGGTGTCCGCGATGGCGATACCATTGTTATCCACACCGGAATCAATAACCTGCGTGAAAATGAGCCTCCGACATCCTGTGTGTCAGCTTATGTAAACACTATAAGCAAAGTTAAGGAGAATCTGCCAAAATCGTGTATCATCCTGTCACAGCTAACGCCGGTAGGAAACAAATGGTTAGATGTCCAACGAAAGATTGTTAACGCATCAACAGAAGAACAACTCCTGTCCAGGAATATTCACTTCGTGAATCACGAAAACCTTGCTCCGAGAGGTATCCTATCCGGTGGACTCTTCGCAGAAGATAATCTTCATCTGTCTGAAAAAGGTACAAAACTGCTGGCTTCAAACTGATCAGTGGCATTAACCGAGCAATTAATAGAAATGTCCACCCTGGCAGAGTTAATACGCATTCCAACTCACAGGTTCGCCTCAACAACAGAAGTAGGCATCACAGTCCCAAACGTGACACCAGTAGTCGGTACCGTAGTTCTCAGCGTGACAACAGAAATCATCATCCCAGCTACCAACGAGACTATAGAAGCCGTCCCAATCTTAAGCGGAAAAACCAACAAAACGACGAATATCTTCAGAGCTCCATCAGTCGACCGTTTTCCTCCTACAGACAACCGTATCTACGATCCATGGGAGACAACTCTAATTTCCCCCACTATCAGCGGAGTGGTGGTTTCATCCGTGATTATGAAGACTTCGGTGACACCTACAATTACAACTACAATGAAAGCAGGCATTAGTTTATCCTAGTCTCTTTCAGTTCATTCGCTAAAATTCCCTATCATCCATCCACACAAATATAATCAACAGGTGAACTTTAGCTCCCTGATCTGTTTCCCTGTGTTTTACTTTTTCTAGTGCTACTAAATTTCTGTAACGCGAGTGTGTTTATCCGCAGACAATCTTCGATCGAACTCCCTGTGTTTTAGTGCTACTAAATTTGTGTCTCGTGTGTGGGTGCCTATCTGCAGTTAATCTTCGATATGTACGAAAGAACCCAGAAAGACTTCTTGAATATCTGTTCATGGAATATACGTGGCATCTCCCATAGGTTTCATGGTGTCAAGCAATTCAAGCTGCATAGTCAAGACCTTCTACATAAACTGTCTCGTTTTGATATAGTTGGTATAACTGAAACACATACTAGTAAAGACTGTGATATATCCATACCCGGTGTTGTGACCAAGGGCCGACATGATCGACCAAAACACCAGAAAGCTACAAAATACTCTGGGGGTTTGGCTATTTTGGTAAGGGCAGAAGTGGCTGCGGGTATCTCCCCAATAAACACAGATAGTACTGCCACTCTCTGGATAAAGATAGCAAAAGATTTCTTTGGTGTGGCATGTGACTCTTACTTGTGTGTGGCCTATATTCCCCCCGAAAACTCCTCCTTCGGTAAAATTCACAGTAGCAATTTATTTGATGAGTTAGAAAATGAAACAGTGTATTTCAGTGCTAAGGGAAATGTAATTCTAGCAGGTGACCTGAATGCTAGGACTGGTAGACAAGTAGATTTTGTGGCACACGATAATGTTGATAACCTGAATTATGTCCCCTTACCCACATTTTATGTCGGTGACTATATCATGCAGAGAAATTCCAGGGACTCTGTGATAAAACCTATGGGTAGACGTTTACTTGATATTTGCATTTCTAATGGTTGTAGAATACTCAATGGAAGGTCCATGAGTGACCTTTTCGGTGATTTTACCTCGATTAAGCCTTTAGGGGCAAGTGTTGTTGACTACATTATTGTGAGTTCTGAGCTGTACACAGATGTCATTGACATGCAGGTCCACCCTTTCTGGGGGGATCTGTCAGACCATAAAATGGTCTCTTTACAATTGAAAACCGGACTTTGGCATTGCATAGACAGAAATGAAACTGCCAATGTTTCAGAGGCATTGCCTCTCCCACCCAAATATATTTGGGAAAAATGCAGCACAGAAAACTTCTCCAAAAGTATAATTGACAATCTGCCTCAGCTCAGAAAGGATCTGTGTGATAACCTAAGCAATGATGAGGCCAGCATAGACAATCTGGTCTCTGTATTCAATAAGTTTATGATTTCGACCGCAGACATCAGTTTGAAAAAGGCTAACAATGATATACATGTACCTGTAAATGGCAATCATAAGCATGACAGGAAAAAATTTAACAAACCCTGGTATAGCAGTGAATGTAATAATCTCCGAAAACAAATGACAAAATTAAATAAACAATTTAATCGATGGCCCTTAAACCCACACATTAAGTCAAAGTTTTTCAGTAAAAAAAAAAGAATACAGGAAAAAAGTACATCATGCCAGAAATAACTACAGAAGTAAACTTTTGAGAGAGCTCGATGAAATCTGTCAGAAAGATTCATCTGTTGCATGGGACATTTTGAAAAAATTGAAATCTGAAAATTCAAGCAGTGATCTCAGTGATAGAATAGATCTGAATAAATGGACGGACTATTTCACTGAGCTCCATCAGCAGAACTGTGATAATCTTAATGAGTTCAGAAAAGAAGAAATTAAGGCATCTCTAATGGATTTAGAACAAAACCTATTCCCTTCAGATCTTGATACTGTCATAACTGACAATGAACTGAACAATGCTTTGAAACAACTGAAAAACAATAAATCTGGTGGCATTGATAGCATTTTGAATGAGATGCTCAAAACTGCAATTCCCCACATGGTTGATACAGTGCTCCACTTGTTTAACTCTATCTTGAAGACTGGGACTTACCCCAAAAGTTGGGCAGTTGGTATTATTGTTTCCATTCACAAGAATGGTAATCCTCTTGAACCCTCTAATTATAGAGGCATTACACTTGCCAGTTGCCTTGCTAAAGTATTTAACCAAATATTGTACACGAGACTTGCTAATATGGTCCTGGAGAATAACTCCATAAGCAAGTGTCAAATTGGCTTTAAAAAAGGATGTCGAACTAGTGATCACATTTTTGTGATGAAAACCCTCATAGATAAATATGCTAAACGCAAAGGAAAGCTATATGCTGCCTTTATAGACTTCAACAAGGCTTTCGATAGCGTGTCGCACGATGCCTTGTTCCTGAAAATGTTAAAATCTGGCATTACAGGGAACATGTACAAGGTTATAAAAAGTATGTATATGCTTAGTATATCTAGAGTCAAATCAAAGAATGGACTGGGTAAAGAGATCGCCATTACTCGAGGGGTACACCAGGGCAGTGTTTTGAGCCCGATTTTATTTAATTTGTTTATTAACGACCTATTAGAAGATTTTGAACAGAGTAGCTGCTCTGCACCAGTTCTCTTTGATGAACCTGTTGCAGATGACATTGTTGTTCTATCAATAAGTAAGAATGGCCTGCAAGACAAGTTGGACATTCTCCAAAATTATATTAGTGACTTCATTTCATTTCATTTCAATCTTTATTTAACGTCGGAATGGTTAATACAGATAACATTAGCTACAAAAGCTATTGGTCCGACCAACATATGTGTGTATATATATAAAATTAAAAGAGTATGGAAGCGTGTATTGCAGACTATTATATTAGTGACTGGGGCCTATCGATTAATATAAAGAAATCGAAGACTATTGTTTTTGGACAAAATCAGAAAAGCAAAGAACAGTTCCATATTGGTGTACAAACTCTTGAAAGTTGTAACTCATATAAATATCTAGGCCTTGTTCTGCACAGTAACGGAAAATTCAACGTAACTGTATCTAATCTTGCGAGCAGAGCCAATAAGGCTCTATTTAGTATAAGACAGGCCCTCAGTGTAGGGGACATTAACTCTATTTTGTCTTGCAAACTGTTTGATACCATGGTCAATCCAATTTTGACATACGGTGCAGAAATTTGGATTGGTTAGTCAATCCTACAGACCTACTGAATATATCAAATGATATTGAACGAGTTCATATGAAGTTTTGTAAACATGTGTTACGAGTAAACTCCAGGTCTACTAATGCCGGTGTACGTGGAGAACTGGGGAGAACCCCTATTAATTTCTCTGCTATTGTAAAGAGCATTAAATATTTTTTCCATATTCGTGATGCTGATCCATCCTCCCTACTGTACAAGGCATTTCTTGAACAGTGTGAGGCTAATCGGGCAAACAATGCACAAAATTGGGTGCACTATATGAAACGTCTGCTACGAAGCCTTAAGTCGTATCACGTATGGGAAAATTTGGTTGCCCAAATCTCAAAGCTAGCACTAAGTTTATGAAAGTTGTTCTACATGAAATCTATGAGACAAAATGGAGAGACGAGGTATCATCTTCCAGCAAACTTGAAACATATAATCTCGTGAAATTTTATCCCCGCCATGAGCGAAATCTAATGTCTCTGAGTAATGGAAAACATAGATCTGCACTAGTTAAACTTCGAATCAGTGCCCATAGATTGGAAATTGAGACCGGTAGATACTCTAAAACCCCACGAAGTAATAGACTCTGTAATACATGTGGTGTGTTAGAGGATGAAAAACACTTCCTTCTTAGCTGCTGCAAATTTTCTGAGCGTCGGGCAAAACTAATGGCTGAATTGGCGAACTTAATAAGCGATAAATCTATGTGCACTGATGACATGTTTGTGGAGCTGTTATCCTGCACTAATCCACAAATTACTAAATATGTAGCCCATTTTGTTTACTACTGTTTCCAGTTAATAGATGGTTAAAAAAAATTTCTTATATAGCATACAATATAGGGCCTACCCTATTTAAACGTGGCTGTGCATTGAAGACTACCAGTCCCCAGGTCACTGTTTGCCAGTCCCATAGATTTGTGAGCGCTTATTGTGCACATTTTAATGTAAATTTGTCCTGTATATTGTTTTGTATTGTCCGTCATCCGTGTCTGTCTGCTACATGTATATGTCTGAAACTGTTTGTATTCACGTTTTTTTAACCCCCTGCGGGTATAATTTTACGTCAATAAATCTTATCTTATAAAGCTTTGAAGCACATGTTGACTGTCAGCTATCCGCACATTTCCCTTTTCTATTCGCCAGGCAGCTAGATTTGCCGAATATATGCATATTTTAGGGATATTCAAAACTATATTTTATTCATCAGCACAGTGGCTAGTAAGATTTTCATCACTTTTCTCCCTGACAGCTACAAAAATCTCGTCTTTCAAAACGCAATTTTGTCATGCGGTACTGAACCGTATGCACAGCATGCTAAGTCGGCAGCCAGTCTATTCGTGAGACGTCTTCTCATCGAAGCAAGGCCAACGCCGTAGCTCTGCAGGGTCAAAGTTTGCGGAGTTGAACTTCCTATTTTCAGGAACTACGGGGAGACTCTATCCTTGTATGTAATCCCCATAATTAATGCAGGGATCACAATTAAACATGTTATAAGCCTCACTGATTCCAGCCAGAAAAATAAGAATGTCTTTTGTTCTAGGCCAAGCGTTCATCAGAGTACCGAATATATAACTGTTCAGAGGTCAACATTTCTCTCCTGCCTCACACCACATGGCGCTATTGGCATGCTTATACAAATTACAATCAGTACATTTGGTAGACATCATTTGTTTACCTTTACCGGTTTCTAAGCCATTCTGTCAGCCATTCAACTTTATTCACAGGCATATAACTTTGCATCCATTCATTTATTTGTCGTAAATTGAAATCCTTCCAATTGTATTTTTTTGTCACTAACAACATTACGCCAAAAAATCGGGGAAATAATATTTTGGTTAACTATGGTATATTGTACCATGGTTGTTATGTACCATGCTATTACTATTGTTCAAAGTGGTTAACCATGGTATATTGAACCATGGTTCATCTGTACCATGGTATTACGATAGTTGAACAGAGTAACCATGGTACATTGAACCATGGTACATCTGTACCATGGTATTAGACCATGGTAGTACCATGCAAACCATGTAAACCATATGTACCATGTTATTACCATGACAACCATGGTATTACCGTGGTTACCATGGTCCAATCTGTTGTAAACCATGGTATTTTTTATAAGGGCTGGCAATTAAAATTGCATTTTTCTTAACTTGAAATTTTGAAATTGAAGTAAATTAAAATATCAATTTGTAGTTGGTAACATTCTTATTGGTGTAAACCAAAACGGCGAGCCTGCCGGGTTTCACATAACCCTTGTTTTTTTCTCAATGTTGGAATTTTAACACCATTCTCTTAACACCGTTTTGGCGATAAACTGGTGTCGAAACATCTCCTTTTCTTAACACTGTTTTTTGGTGTTGAACTGATCTAACACCAATTTTCAGTGTTAGATTTTCAACACCATTCTTTCAACACCGTTTTTTGGTGTTGAACTGGTCTCGACACCATTTTTCAGTGTTGGATTGGGTCAACACCATTTTCTCAACACCGTTTTTGGTGTTGAACTGGCCTCAACACCACATTTTGGTGTTGAATTATGTCAACACCATTTCTCAACACCACTTATTGGTGTTGAACTGGCCTCAACACTAAAAAATGGTGTTGGGCCAACACTGTTTTTCTGGCTGTGTATGTGTTGTGAATTGTTCAAACAACAATAATGTGCCCAACTCAAGGTTTGATTCATTTATATCACTGATTCAGACTTAAAAGTTAAAGATAATTTACTCAACTTGCCATATTGGTCCGTTGACACGACATGGTCTAATCTGTGATAAAGTAATATCACATATTGTATCCCAGGTCTAATCCGGCACACTGGAAACATTTCTGAACATGGGTACTATATTACTTCGGCCTACAAATATGGAAGGAATTGCTGAATTATACTTCCTTTGTTATTTTTCCTGACACGCTACTCGCGATTAACTATTTCTGTTTCGGGGCGGCTGAAATTTCATTCCATTTTGGGGTATGGAATACGGATCGCAGATGATTATTAAAATCAGGGCTGGAGGGCGGGATTCGTCTCGAGTTTTGCAACAGTGATCACATTGTGGGATGAAGTAGAAACAGTGTTGACACTAAACACTATTCAATATTCCCATACGTTGAAAAAAATGTCCATTCTGTATCCCTCTGGTTTATATATGCCACTAAGGCCGAATCTCGTCCAACACTGTAATGACGTAAGCAATCGTATGGACTGTTAACAAAAATCTCCTGATGCGCTACACATTCACAATTCAAAATACTGGATGTAGCTTTGATCACACGGAGGACACAGGTGTATGGTGGCCGACAGCTGCCATTCCATAAATGTAGCTTTTTAACGTTTTTTTTCTATTTATTTTTATTTTTTTTTTAATTGAAATATTTTTTCCATATTATTTCATTTCCGTTTCCTTTTCGTTTCATTTTGATTTCGTTTTCATTTTCATTTCACTTTCATTTCATTTTGTTATATATTTTTTTTTTTTTACTTACCGGTAAATTAAAAAAAAACATTATTTCATTTTTTTTTAAATTTCATTTTCATTTCCTTTTCATTTCATTTTCATTTTGTTTTCATTCCATTTTCATTTCATTTTGATTTTGTTTTCATTTCACTTTCATTTCATTTTGTTATCACAAGGAAAAAAATATATAATGTGGCAGCGCCCGGCACTGCCAGTTTTTTTTTTCTCCTCTCTGAAAACGAAAACAAATTCTTCTGTGGCCGAGAACTGCCAGCCGAGAGCTGCCAAGTCATACTATTGGCTAATGTGTATCACGTGTGTGTTCATAGTGCCGTACCCCTAGCATTTCTCTCGCAAATTATATGTCGGAAATTGGATGTTTCATGGAATCTGACTGTTGGTTCGACGTTCATTGCCCCCGTTACCAACAATCAACAATATAAACAGCTATAAGTATACCGGTAGGTAGAATATATGGTACCAAGTACACTAAATTATACCAACAATAGCTCACTGTAAATATGAAATTTGTGCGTCATGGTTGCGGAATAGTATGGGAACCGAGAGCTACCCAGAAGGGGTGTGACTAAAAAGCGTCCGGTACGTCCGGAAGCGTCCGGTAGCGCCCAGTACACCGCCCGGTACTTTTTACGCCATCCGGTACACCCTACAGTACTCCTTTGGTGTCCCATACAAACTTCTGTATGTCCCATGTAAATATCGACTGGTATTTGCCGTTTTCTGACGTGCGGGCGTTTAATCGCATGCACGCTCCACCTTCTGGTCTGGAATCATCCCGCCCATTTTTCTGGTCGGCTTCTTCGGTACTACTGACTGTTGTCATGTTGTCATTTCTTTTGCACCGCTTTCTAGATGTTCATTAACATACTTTTCATTTATCTTTTCCTGTAAATTTGAGCTTAAATCTGCCAGCTTTCTCCTTATTGTATTGATAAAGCGTCCGGTAGCGCCCGGTACTTTTTATACCGCCCGGTACACCCTACAATACTCTTTTTGTGTCCCATACAAAATTGTGTATGTCCCATGTAAATATCGACTGATATTTGCCGTTTTCCGACTTGTGCGGGCGTTTAATCGCATGACCTTCTGGTCTGGAATCATCCCGCCCATTTTCCTGGTCGGCTTCCCCGGTACTACTGACTGTTGTCATGTTGTCATTTCTTTGGCACCGCTTTCTAGATGATCGTTAACAGACTTCATTTATCTTTTCCTGTAAATTTGAGCTTAAATCTGCCAGTATTCTCCTAATCATTTTTTCTTATATCGCCCGGTACCTCATTCACCGCCCGGTACTGTAAATTTTACGGTACGTTTTTCACCATCCGATAATTTTTAGATGTTCTATACATTTTTAGATGTTCTAAATGGGCGGGATGATTCCAGACTAAACGCGCGCACGTCAGAAAAAGGCAAATACCAATCGATATTTACATGGGACATACACAATTTTGTATGGAGCACAAAAGGAGTACTGTATGGTGTACCGGGCGGTGTAAAAAGAACAGGGCGGTGTACCGGGCGCTATCGGACGCTTCCGGACGCTACCGGACGCTTTTCAGTCACACCCCGTTTTGGGTGTCTTGCTAGCTCTAGGTTCCCATACTATTCCGCAACCATGACGCACAAATTCCATATTTGCAGTGAGCTATTGTTGGTATAATTTAGTGTACTGGGTACCATATATTCTACCTACCGGTACCTAGCTATTTATATTGTTGATTGTTGGTAACGGGGGCAATGAACGTCGAACCAACAGTCAGATTCCATGAAACATCCAATTTCCGACATATAAATGAATCTACTCGCTCAACATGACCTCATATCCTGCGGCATTGTCTTCCGCCATATGGAACTTTTGTCGGCACCGTGAGTGACATCGAGAATTTACCCCTATGGGAGGCGGGGAGAGAGAGGACAGACGGGAAGGGGGGGATTGGCAATTGGCAAAAGAAAAGAAAATGAAATAATATGAAAAAATATTTCAATTTAAATTAAAAAAAAAACTTGTTATTTAAGCTTATGTTTTGAGAAGTTTCAAACCTTTATTTCAATGAGCAAAGACATATTTGGAAAGAGGGGTGGAGTGAAATGGCGCCTGGGCAGGCCTCAAATACCCTAGGCCTGGTTGAGTTAAATTGTTATGCAAATAATTCAATTAAAATGCTCACTCTATTACATGTAACTACATTATAAAGGGAATGGTCCTCTCCAGCCTATATCTACATTATAAAGGAATGGTCCTCTCCAGCCTATATCTACATTATAAAGGGAATGGTCCTCTCCATCCTATATCTACATTATAAAGGGAATGGTCCTCTCCAGCCTATACCTACATTATAAAGGGAATGGCCCTCTCCAGCCTATATCCACATTATAAAGGGAATGGCCCTCTCCAGCCTATATCTACATTATATAGGGAATGGTCATCTCCAGCCTATATCTACATTATAAAGGGAATGGTCCTCTCCAGCCTATATCTACATTATGAATGGTCCTCTCCAGCCTATATCTACATTATAAAGGGAATGGCCCTCTCCAGCCTATATCTACATTATAAAGGGAATGGCCCTCTCATCCACATTATAAAGGGAATGGCCCTCTCCAGCCTATATCTACATTATAAAGGGAATGGTCCTCTCCAGCCTATATCTACATTATAAAGGGAATGGTCCTCTCCAGCCTATATCTACATTATAAAGGGAATGGCCCTCTCCAGCCTATATCTACATTATAAAGGGAATGGTCCTCTCCAGCCTATATCTACATTATAAAGGGAATGGTCCTCTCCAGCCTATATCTACATTATAAAGGGAATGGTCCTCTCCAGCCTATATCTACATTATAAAGGGAATGGTCCTCTCCAGCCTATATCTACATTATAAAGGGAATGGTCCTCTCCAGCCTATATCTACATTATAAAGGGAATGGTCCTCTCCAGCCTATATCTACATTATAAAGGGAATGGTCCTCTCCAGCCTATATCTACATTATAAAGGGAATGGTCCTCTCCAGCCTATATCTACATTATAAAGGGAATGGTCCTCTCCAGCCTATATCTACATTATAAAGGGAATGGTCCTCTCCAGCCTATATCTACATTATAAAGGGAATGGTCCTCTCCAGCCTATATCTACATTATAAAGGGAATGGTCCTCTCCAGCCTATATCTACATTATATAGGGAATGGTCCTCTTCAGCCTATATCTACATTATAAAGGGAATGGTCCTCTCCAGCCTATATCTACATTATAAAGGGAATGGTCCTCTCAGCCTATATCTACATTATAAAGGGAATGGTCCTCTCCAGCCTATATCTACATTATAAAGGGAATGGTCCTCTCCAGCCTATATCTACATTATAAAGGGAATGGTCCTCTCCAGCCTATATCTACATTATAAAGGGAATGGTCCTCTCCAGCCTATATCTACATTATAAAGGAAATGGCCCTCTCCAGCCTATATCTACATTATAAAGGGAATGGTCCTCTCCAGCCTATATCTACATTATATAGGGAATGGTCCTCTCCAGCCTATATCTACATTATAAAGGGAATGGTCCTCTCCAGCCTATATCTACATTATATAGGGAATGGTCCTCTCCAGCCTATATCTACATTATAAAGGGAATGGTCCTCTCCAGCCTATATCTACATTATACAGGGGATGGTCCTCTTCAGCCTATATCTACATTATAAAGGGAATGGTCCTCTCCAGCCTATATCTACATTATAAAGGGAATGGTCCTCTCCAGCCTATATCTACATTATAAAGGGAATGGTCATCTCCAGCCTATATCTACATTATAAAGGGAATGGCCCTCTCCAGCCTATATCTACATTATAAAGGGAATGGTCCTCTCCAGCCTATATCTACATTATAAAGGGAATGGTCCTCTCCAGCCTATATCTACATTATAAAGGGAATGGTCCTCTCCAGCCTATATCTACATTATAAAGGGAATGGTCATCTCCAGCCTATATCTACATTATAAAGGGAATGGCCCTCTCTAGCCTATATCTACATTATAAAGGGAATGGTCCTCTCCAGCCTATATCTACATTATAAAGGGAATGGTCCTCTCCAGCCTATATCTACATTATACAGGGGATGGTCCTCTCCAGCCTATATCTACATTATAAAGGGAATGGTCCTCTCCAGCCTATATCTACATTATAAAGGGAATGGTCCTCTCCAGCCTATATCTACATTATAAAGGGAATGGTCCTCTCCAGCCTATATCTACATTATAAAGGGAATGGTCCTCTCCAGCCTATATCTACATTATAAAGGGAATGGTCCTCTCCAGCCTATATCTACATTATAAAGGGAATGGTCCTCTCCAGCCTATATCTACATTATAAAGGGAATGGTCCTCTCCAGCCTATATCTACATTATAAAGGGAATGGTCCTCTCCAGCCTATATCTACATTATAAAGGGAATGGTCCTCTCCAGCCTATATCTACATTATAAAGGGAATGGTCCTCTCCAGCCATTATAAAGGGAATGGTCCTCTCCAGCCTATATCTACATTATAAAGGGAATGGCCCTCTCCAGCCTATATCTACATTATAAAGGGAATGGTCCTCTCCAGCCTATATCTACATTATATAGGGAATGGTCCTCTCCAGCCTATATCTACATTATAAAGGGAATGGTCCTCTCCAGCCTATATCTACATTATAAAGGGAATGGTCCTCTCCAGCCTATATCTACATTATAAAGGGAATGGTCCTCTCCAGCCTATATCTACATTATAAAGGGAATGGTCCTCTCCAGCCTATATCTACATTATAAAGGGAATGGTCCTCTCCAGCCTATATCTACATTATAAAGGGAATGGTCCTCTCCAGCCTATATCTACATTATAAAGGGAATAAAGGGAATTGTCCTCTCCAGCCTATATCTACATTATAAAGGGAATGGTCATCTCCAGCCTATATCTACATTATAAAGGGAATGGCCCTCTCCAGCCTATATCTACATTATAAAGGGAATGGTCCTCTCCAGCCTATATCTACATTATAAAGGGAATGGTCCTCTCCAGCCTATATCTACATTATAAAGGGAATGGTCATCTCCAGCCTATATCTACATTATAAAGGGAATGGTCCTCTCCAGCCTATATCTACATTATAAAGGGAATGGTCATCTCCAGCCTATATCTACATTATAAAGGGAATGGTCCTCTCCAGCCTATATCTACATTATAAAGGGCCATCGTGGTTATATTGATGACGATTTGGTAACCTCAAGTCAAAAGTATAGTCTAGTTACTACTGATTAAAAATCTTCTCCAAACTGAAGAGATACTATGAACCACCAATGTTAGTGGAGAGCCAAGTGTCAGTGTACACATCGGTCCGCCGGCATGAATCCTTTGTTCAAGAATTGAAGTGTAAAAGGCGGATCGATCAAATATTATTTTTATGTAGCCCTAATAATTGGGATTTTGCATAAAAGTATAAGAAAGAATTCTTCTAACTTATAACATCTCATGCTCTGTTTAAACAAAATAGCAATCAGTTCAGACCATGGGTGTATAACCCCATTAAGCCAATATGCTGACTATTTAAAAAAAATACATGTACTCAAGCTAACATTAAGTTTATATATCTAGCTACCGGTATATGCAGCTATATCAAAATCTCATGCATCTGAGCATTTTCATGAAATTATTTCTAATATAACCAAGAATCCTTCAAAATTGCTCCAGTTTGCATAAAAAGGAGTCCGGATTTCAAAATTTTCCGCGGGTGGTTGAATGGGTTCAGGTTCCTGTTGCTTCGATGCATTTTGCTGAGAAGCAACAGGAACTTGATAATGTGATGTCTAGCACTGTAATATCGCTTGTCTTTATTGCACCATGTAAGCGTCCTGTCTGTGTCTTGTGCGCTGTCTTCTTTGAAGTAGCAGGAACACAACTGGGCTGGGTGGTGCTTAGTTGGTTCGTCGTGATATAGCTGAAATATTGTTGAAAGTGACGTTAAATTCTATTCACTCATTCACTCAAAATTTTCCTAGACTTGGTTGCAAAGTATCCATTCATAGGCTAGCCTCTGTGAAGGATGAAATGTACAATGGTAGGATGTTATGTGAAAGGAAAATGAAGAAAAAAAATGTATGAAATAACACCCAGAAATTCGCATTTTTGAGGGGCTCTTATCTCCTGGGCAGATATACTCAAATCTCACGCCTAGGCAAAATTATAACTTGAGAGGTCTGGTGATACCCTATGTATAAAGTCGAATTTACTTCTAGAAGCAACGAAAAATGAGCAGCGACCAGATAGTTGACGCGCATGCTGATGGATAGAAACCTATGTACCACAACAAAAACACAACAACAACGTACACGGCTGTCGCCTATTTGCTATTTAACCAATCAAGCGGTGTGGGTATGTATGATACCAAAATAGATATGGGACCCACATAGCCACAGACACTCGAATCATATTAAGAGGGTATATTCAGAATAAAAATACCTAAATTAATTCAGGGGCAGCGGAGCGGGGAGGGTGGGGAGATTTTTTGGGGCCGCAATGTTACGAGTCCTATCTTAGATAGCACCGGTCCAACATTTAACATGGCCGGTATACACACCCTGCACACCAAACGGCTGCTCCAACTTCCGCCGGAGGGTGCACTTCCGCCGGAGGGTGAACTTCCGCCGGAGGGAAGTTACAAATTTGAGAAGCTAAGTAAGTTCAGATTTTTCGTTTTTTTGGTAGTTTTCACGAATTTACTACTCGAAAATTGAATGAGAAAATGTTCTCAATGGGACGTTTTAGCAATTCGTGTGAAATTTTCAACTCGTCCTTGTATTATTTTTTAATTACAATTCATTTTATCTGACATTAAGAGCTATATTGCAACATAACAGTGATTAGATGCTTAAAAAAATCATCTATCTTCGTATCCTTCGCCAAATAAGTTATAGATATATGAAGAATAGTTCCTTAACAGCAGGCTGATACCTTGTAGTTTCAAATAGTTCAATCTACTTCTGTCAATGTTAGATTTTCTAGCTCATGCATGTTCGTATATGGTACAAGTACCGCCGGAGGAGCATGTCTCGAAGATATGATTACCGCCGGAGAATCTAATCTATAATTGCGTTTGTCTATATGCACGATCAGGCCACTTTACTATATGTTAACCATGCAGACATAGCCACGATCATCACCAATTTTATCCTTGACATTTACGCCCCATCGTGCCAACTCGTGTATTGGTCTAGGTGTTCTCGTCAGCATTGTAATTTTTCGGTCTCTTTGGCGAATCATTCTCTCCTGAGTTTGTAACCCCTAAACTGTCGCGAAACAACCAAATTTATATTTAGTAAATAGTGTCCTGTTGCATTTTGACGGAATATTTAGACTTAGAAGAACTTTTGTAGAGTGAACTAACGGAACTAACTTCCTTCTCTCTAGTAGGTCGGGGATATTCTTAAATCTAGATTAAAAATTGTGCTTTCTAGACAGTACAGCCTATTTTCGACTTGTTTTGGATTAACCCTATCTGGCCTGGGCGATTTGGGGTGTACCGCAGCGAAAAGTGCCTCCCCCCCCCTCCTAAATATTTTCGCTATCTCTAAGGCTAGAGAGCTGAAACTTACCACATTATATCTTTGGGTTAAGCTCTACAAGAAAATGTAAACAAAAATCCAAATGGCCGCCATGATGACGTCATTGTGACGTCATTTTCTAAAAGAGCATTTTTTGACGATTTTTGATGAAAATCTTCGAAATTTTTTAATTTTGTTTTTTGTTCGCAAAAACTGCATGATAAATTAGTAAATAATAATGCAATATGAAATAAAATAAGTTTTACCCACTTTTCTATACAGAAAAGCAAAATTTTTGAAGAAATATGACGAAAACATCACTTTTTCTGGTACCACACATGGCCGCCATTTT
The DNA here is from genome assembly GCA_036873755.1 of Hanleya hanleyi. NCBI lineage: Eukaryota > Metazoa > Mollusca > Polyplacophora > Lepidopleurida > Hanleyidae > Hanleya > Hanleya hanleyi. The sequence goes on along the minus strand of JAVTVY010010363.1, from coordinate 11,977 downwards.
GAATTTACCCATGATCCTCTGCTCGTGAGGTTATGCAAATAGGCTCAAATGACCCCAATATGATAACCTATAACGTGACGAAGTTTCAGCTCTCCATTTTTTGGCTTTCCGGAGATATCACAGAAAGTTTGGTAGGGGAGCATTTTGGCACCCCCTCCCCCAGGACTGGTAGGGTTAATGGGGGAAGGGAGGGAGCGGGAAAACTCAGGGGATGTTTTTTGGTGATGCTAAGACATACGGTTTCAGTAAAATGCATAGAATCGCGTTGAATCAATATGTTGAAGTTTTGTGTAATTTTTGAAGAAATATGGCAAAAATATCACTTTTCTGGTACCCCCCTGTCCGTCATTTTGAATTTACCCATGATCCTCTGCTCGGGCGGGGGGGGGGTCATGCAAATAGGCTCAAAATGACCCCAATATGATAATCGGAAAAGTCACGGGGTTTCAGCTCTCAATCTTTTGTCGTTCCGGAGATACGAGCAAAAAAACAACCGTAGGCCTTTTACCGCATCACATTTGTCATTCTCTCTGGAAAATTATCAAAACTTTAGTGCAGTGTTTATTTTTTTTTTCTGCTCAAAATACTATTATCCGAATGCAGCAGAACGCAGTGTTTTGCATTTGTAAATTCAACAATTTTCTATGTTGTCCGTCTGTGTAAGTCTCATGAAGTTTTCAAAAATAAAACATGAAGGCTGAACCGAAAGTGTTGGATATCTTAAAGTTTTAAGAAATGGACAGGCCATGCAATCAAAAGCATAACAGTCGGGACTTTGTTCTGGATTGAACAACCTTTTACCTCAAGGGCATCGGAAGCCATGGCCGTACCACTTTTGTGCAATAAACAAAAATATGAAAGAAAGAAAAAACAAAAAAACGAAGAAAGAAAGAAATAAACACAAAATGAAAAGCAAACGAACTAAGCAGTTTTGATAGCTTTGAAGTTGAAGAAGACTTTGATTGGTCCAGAGCGCCAGTGAATTTGTTAGCGGCTCTGAGCACCGATCGTGAATAGTAACATGTACGTTCATATGCATGATGCCGTTTGATGTTCACGTTATTTTATCAACGAACAAAAAAATAGTTTTCTTCAAACGAATTCGTTGTTCGTTTGTCCAATTTGTCATTCACGCTAGTGCATCCTACCTTTCCCGGTCCGTACCCGACCTTGTGATTAAGCTTCCGGCGGCCCCTGGACCCTCGCCTAAAGTGCTATGATAGTGGCCGTACCACTTTGAATTTGCTTCCGACGCCAATGTACCTTAACCCTACCTGGCCTGGGGGGGGGGAGCACTTTCCGCCCCCCCCCCCAACCCTGTGACCCAACTTAGAACCAATATCAAAATATTGGGGGCTTCAGCCCCCGTAGGCCCCCCCCCCCCCCCCCTTTCTCCCGCTCCACCGTGCCTGTTAGATACTCCAGCGGTAACTGTATCATATTATTATTGACTCCGGCGGTAGTCAGATCTCACTCCGCCGTATGTTGTTTCACCACTTCCACACAGGTCATATTCATGCGTCTTAAAATCATCGAAATTCTTCTTTTTCACATATAAATATCATCTTGCCGTTAAAAGGCAACCTCGTTTTACATAACGGTCGTAGGTATATTCTTGATTAATTAGATAAAATGCATATTTGATGTAGTTTTTCTAAGAAAGGTTTCTACATTCGGCTTCTAATGGATGTAATTGTCTATTTAGAATTATCCCGTTTTCTAAAGCACGTCAGCTAGTTAAATAAACGTACCATCTAACGACTGAGACAATGTGATATTGTTGATAGGGTATGGTTCTGACATATCAACTTAAAAATCAACAAGTTGTCCTACCATTTTTCATGCCCGTCCCTCCGGCGGAAGTTCACACTCCGGCGGAAGTTGGAGCAGCCGTTTGTATGCAGGGTGTGGTATAGAGTTCAGCCCCCCAACTTTCGAATGTGCTTCGCGACTCCCGTTAATTGTAAAGACCTATTAATTTAAATCAAGCAATGAAGGCGAATCTCTCGACCGAGTATCTGACAAAGTAGACTGAACAATTTAACCTCGTGCATAAGCACAATTTTTCACTAAAAAATCGGTAATGCCTCAAGTGATGCCATGGATGGGACGCTTATTGAGCAACCTCACAAAAAAACTGATGGATGGCGATAGGAGTTGCCTCCCCTGAATGACAAACCGGCTGGGGGCTATGATTTTCTGCATTGGACAAGGGGAGATAATCGATGATAAATTATTGTATTCTGTAATATAAGAAATAATATCATTGAAAACAATAATATTACAGAATAATGTATTTACCTGGACTGATATACTATCTACCATGAGGCCTTACCGCCTATCTTAAAGCCTTAGTGACTGGAAAAAAATGTTCACCTTTGGATATCTACATGCATGTGGGTGCGCCGTTCTGGGTGAGGCATGATGGGTCTAACTATCCTGGTAGAGTTACTTCCCGTGAATTGTGTCATGTTGAAGCGCTCGTGATGTAGGCCTCAGGCTCCTAAATAAAAAAAATACGTAATCTCTGCCAAAGACCAGAATTTTCTCGATTTTTTTCCGCCTTCGTTGCAACGATTAATAGAAAGCCGTTGGTACCACTGGCAAGTATTGTATTTGTTCTATTCAGCTACAAATTTTATTTCGATTCACTGCTCGATAACATGCCTCGCCGGGGCACTATTTGCGGGGCCTGGGCACTGCTTTCAGCAGGCAGAGAAAACAGCGAAATGAGCACCTCATGTGTAGAGGCGCGCACAGCTTGAAATTTTGACGGTAAAAGTTTGACAAGAAGTTTGTCACCTTGTAGCGCTTGAAATAAACTACTTCCTGTCGAAAGATGAAAGTCTAAACTCAATTAGGGAACCAGCGAGGTACAATTTTGTTAATACTGCCGAACGTGTAAATTATTTAGGAGTCTGATGCCTGTAGAGTCAAACTAGAGTGAAAGCTTTGAGCAGTGACGCTATTGTGCCCATGCGCACTTGAAGAAAGAAAGGACAATTGCGTTGGTAGATTTGAGGTTTAGGTGGGCCATACGTGGCCTTAATGTGTCGTGTTAAGTATCGTTTTGAAGGTTTTATCGGGTAGAGTCAGACTGGGAGTGATACCTTCATGCGCACCGGGGGAGTAGCTAAGAAATGACAGCCCCGTTGATGCGCATGTGCACGCTGCGAGTAGTAGTGACATGGTATTCTTGGTGTTGATATTTCTGTATATACAACCCAGCAAAATGATTAGATATCACGTTGGCTCTGCGTATCAGTATAATTGAAATCGCCCTAGTGTTTTTTTTTGGGGGGGGGGTTCTTTCAAATGTTTATCATGTATCTTATACAATACTTTATTTCCATATATGAATCATACAGGAATTAAAAAAGAACATAAATTAAAGCAAAAGACAATAAGACAATTACTGTGTAAAAACAATTTGCTCCTAATGCGTCAGAGTGAATCAATGAGGTCCACAGTGGCTGCTCTTTCCCATGAAGACCGACCCCTCTCCGTCCCAATCATCGGCCTCCATAGCCACCCGAACGGACGGTCGATGCATATAAACATCGGCCAACCATCCAAGCCGTCACCAAGGCCGACGACTAGGGCACAGAGAGCTCGGCAACGATTTAGTGTAAGACTCACGAAATATAACTGACAAAGGATCTGCTGCAAGTTGTATTGTCAGTCTTTTGTCCAGGATATTACCTTTTCAATGAGAGGTCTTACACCAAAGCCTTGCCGAGAGATCGGCCTATCCTAAGCGCAGCCACCATAGGAACCCTCTTAGAGCCACTCTGACACCCATACAGTTCCAAGTCTAAAATATGGTGTATTTTTATTATTTTGTCAATGTAATGAATTTACCATAGTTACTAGTGTGTAGCATTACAGTCACGTGGCAAGAAGATAGTTAGCCATACTCGCCTCTTTTCGGTTAGTTCATACATGTATTGCCCCACATTTGGTGAAAGGTGGCAGGGTGGGTTAATCAAAAAAAAGAATTTCTCTAGACTCGTCAGTTGTCTAAAAATGGACAAATGTTGTTAAGGTCATTAAACAGTCTGTCTCTAATGTCTTGTCCACTTGGGCATAGGCAAAGAAAATAATATTCATCTTCAACAACTTTATTACTAGAGATACAGCTTTTACACCATCTTTTATCTCGGTCTATTTTCCTGTACCTGCCAGTTTCAATTTCAAGTCTGTGAGCACAGATTCTCATTTTGGTCAATGATTGCCTAAAGTTTCTGTTCTTAATATGTAGTACATAATTAGCTATATTGTATGACTGTTCTATATGTTTATAATGAATTAGTTTTTCAGATTCTTTCAATTTGTGTTGATAGAATTTAACATACTTGACTTTTAATTTATCTTTTACAGCTGCGTGGGTTTTTCTGCAGGTGGGGTTGGATGGCAGCTCCCTTTTCAGGATGTTATTTGATTCCATTATAAGAGAGGAGTAGGCTATCTATTCCAGCCTATATCCTCAGTCTGCAGTGATTTACTACAGATCATTGCATCATTTAATATTGGCCTGTCTGAGCAGTTCTCTAGGTGAACCGGATAGTTAAGAATTTGTGAATGAATATCAATAATCAATGGGTAACGGCCCAATTCACGCTTACATGCAATGTTTACTGTATTTTTCCCAACTTGAAGATTAAATTTACTAAATTTTGTATGAGCTCTCTCAAATGGTTCGTTTTCTGTGACTGTGAAAAACTTGTCAGGGTTATTGTTTTTAAATTTCAGAACCCCAAATTTCTGAATTATAGAGGATGATTGGTTTGATTAAGGTGTCAAACAGTTTGTTGTATAAATCTGGCGGGAGATTTGAGCCCGGAGAATGTTTTATGTAGCTTATATAGCGCTCTGAGACCTTTTTCTGTAAGGTTAATCCCTGCCTCTGAGAAATTACCATTTGAGTTCAAGATGCAACCTAAATACGTATAGGTGTCTGTTACCGGGATTTCAGTTGTATCAAGACAAACTGTTGGAGTTACTTTTGTTTTCCGCTTTTGAATAACCATACAGTTTGATTTCAAGGGGTTTACATTCAGATGCCATTTAGTACAATATCTATGTAATATGTCAAGACCATTTTGTAGATCTTCTGCAGTTTCCGATATTATCAGTAAATCGTCTGCTCATAACAGATGTGACAGTTTTTTCATTTTCTAAAGTTACAGGGGCACATATATCAGCACTGAAAGTCACACGGTCTGTTTCAACAATTCTGTTACGAATGTTTAAACAGCTATATGTATAGAACAATAGTGATGATCGTTTGTCATGAGTATTGTTTATACGGTACGATCGATCGGCTGAAATATTCGCCATCAGTTCAGTTCAGTTCAGTAGGTAAATCCCTCCTCTATATAGGAGCACCTCCGTATAGGAGTACATATTAATATACAATCAATTGGAACCACTCAACATTTATCAGCGATGTACTACTGTGAGTGAATTTATATAGCGGTCACTGAAAGACACCCAAGTGTCTCCGCTGGCGAAGGTCTAGCGTAGCAACTAGTTCCACCATCAGTCCATATTACCCTGGACACCGAATCAGTCCAGCGCCTTGTGAATAGGCGAGTATAATGTAAGCGGTCACTGGCGAGGGGCGAACCCACGCCAGCTGTAGCACTCCGGATCAGAGTCAAACACTCTAACTACTTCGGCCACGACACGCTCACATCCGTATTCCACTCTCTAGTCAGGTTATACTTTTGACGCCGAAAATATGTTTCACGCGCGCATTAGAAAGAAACATTTCTGGTAAGTTATTTATTGTTGTTTTACCATTTTGAACGGTACTGGCTGTTTTAGTTCATGCTTGATTATTGGCTTATGTTTATGGAAGATTAATATGTCGGAAACAAACAGTTCATTTCGTGATAAAATGTATGAAGCTTCATCGTTCCGCTTTTGTGACGTTGTTGTTGTTGTAACAAATCTGATATTGTATGGGTACGGAACCAGTTATCGGCAGCTAGTTGTCGACATGATTTCTTGTGACTGTCTGTGAAGCTCTCGGTCATATCTCCTGACATTTTCTAATTAAGAAGATGCCCTGCAAAGTTTCTGTTTCATATTACATGTATGAACGGAAGGCTTGAGATATTAAGCTTACATTTTATCTAGCCCGAAAACATCGGCTAAGGAGTCTATTTTTTATTTTTGGTTGTTGTTGCGGACCCCTTAGCCCGAATCACATATACAGACCGAAAAGGAAAAAAATAAATAAGACGTCAGTCGCTCGAGATCTTTAACTGCACACGGCGTGGGGAATTGAGACAGACGCACAAAAAGCATTTTGTCGAATAAATAATATGATTTGGCATCTCCAGAACTATGACAACCACCTAATGACTCCTTTAATTAGATGGAATCTGCCATCAAACACGGATTTTGTCATTTTGCCGTTGGGTTTCTTTCGCCATAGTTTACAGGGACATGCGCAGAATGGGGTTGGTCTTCCTTAATTCTCACGTCATCAAGAACCAATAGCGACGTCTGTTTATTCACGTGATCAGGAAGGTCACAAGATGGCAGAAAGGCGCGAAAACGTTAAAATCAATGGAAGTTTTTTCTCACACATTTGATCACTTTTTGTCAGCATCAAGACAGTCATGAGAGATGGTACATGGTTAAAGAAGCTAAGGTCGGTCAAACTGTATCAAATTGGCATATTTTTTCTCTCCCGTTTCGTTATTTTCGTCAGCGAAAAGCCGCTTTTCGCGCATAAATTTTTATCGCCAAAATTTAACCTAGGCGCGATCTGGGCTGTGATAGGAATGCCACGCCCCCTTACCTATTTTCACCTATCACAGCCAGAGTTTCTGGGTTAACATTTTATCTTGACCTCTCGAATCCGCCTCAAAATCGACAGTAGCCCACTCTGTTTTAGCTAAGATTCATAGCGTCTCCCTTCCCTCAACGCTATGCCGCAGGGTCTCCCGTGTGTAATTCAGGTAGATAAACACCGTCGGAAACAGACCAGAAAATTACATTCACTCGCCCCAAATCCCCACTATCGTAACATATGGTCCTATCGGTTTAGAATGCCACCAATATTAGAAGTTACAAACACTTACTTGCACTCGAAATGCGGCAGAGAACAGAATGTATCCAGACCCACGAAGCTGGCTGCCATGTCATTTTCTTGTCTTGAGTTCGCTGACAAGGTACGAGTCTTGTAACAACTATTGGTTGTCCTCCACAGCTTCGTAGCAATTGGTGACCGAAAAGCAGACCCATGGTCTATTCCTTGCCGAAATGTAGAATCTCTGGAGTGCACCCCTTGTCTTGTTAAGACTCGTACCTTGTCAGCGAACTCGAGAAGACAAGAAAATGACATGGCAGCCAGCTTCGTGGGTCTGGATACATTCTGTTCTCTGCCGCATTTCGAGTGCAAGCAAGTGTTTGTAACTTCTAATATTGGTGGCATTCTAAACCGATAGGACCATATGTTACGATAGTGGGGATTTGGGGCGAGTGAATGTAATTTTCTGGTCTGTTTCCGACGGTGTTTATCTACCTGAATTACACACGGGAGACCCCGCGGCATAGCGTTGAGGGAAGGGAGACGCTATGAATCTTAGCTAACTCTGTTTACACTCGGAAAGTCCATTTTTGGCTCGCCGCACAGAGAAAACCACTTGGATAAATTCTCCAACAATCTTATGGGGTTTTTTTGTCCAGCTCTCAGATTAAATATTTCACAACTTTAAGTATATATATTTTGCCGACTTTATGAACGAAATTTATCGGTTTCAGTCACGCCGATAACTCAGGGCTTAAGATTACACCATAGATACAACGTTAACGTTGTGCCCAAATTATTTTTTTATTTATTTTTTTTCTTCAAACGCTGGACAAACCATGCAGTGAGCATTTATTGCACCATAGTCACGATTTTGCACTCCCTCTACATCCTCACGTGACAGAGGTATCGGGTTTCTGTTGACATTGGCTAAATTATAACATGTTACAATTTGGGCGAAAGTCCATCAAATATGTGATGACAAAAATAGCAGATAAAGAACTGTATATTTTAATCATTTTCGATGAAAGCCAGGGCTCCCCACGTTTTACCAAAAAGCCCAACTGTGTTATTTTTAGTGGCGATAATTTTCTCGATATTTTTTGTTTTTAGAATTGACCTTTTTGCGGCCACCCAGCTTGGCTTTCCAGAGGCTCGTCTGCAACTATAATTACTATATTTTATCAACAAGACTATTTGACCTAGGAGAACTGACTCTCGATCTGTGATTCCGAAAATGACTGCAGTGAGTGTCAGTTTATCGCATTGCAAATTTAGACTTGTCCCCCACTCGATAAACCTATCCCACACAAATTTGGCGAAGTGGCATTTCCAAAACAAGTGAATGATTGTTTCTTTTTCATTCTCACAGAATGAGCAATTTGCGGATTGTAATTTCCCCCATTTATCCAATTGCTTATTTGTGACTAAGATTCTATGGACAATTTGAAATTTTTATTTAGGAAAATTAATTAGGATGCGCCTAAATTAGAGAGCAAAAAAAAAAGTTTAAAAAATATTTTTCTTGTATTGAGAATCAATGTTCAGCTATGTTCATGGGGATTCCTCATCAATTAAGGCTCAAACTTGGGTTTTGGCTCAAAGCTTACCTATTTTGCCAGAATTCGGGGACTTTGAATATTTTCACTAATTTGGGCGCATTTCCCTGCCTGAAAAATTTTGCCACGCCGAATAGAGGGTTTGCCCAAATATATAAAGCCCTGTAACTACTTCCCAACATTTCGAGAAGACCCAGAAAGTTACTAAATGCTCCCGCGAGGTATTGTGCCAAGCTGTCGCATGAGGTCGACAAGGATACGCTCACTGGAGATGCGTCCCAAGCCGACCTGTACTGTGTTCTGTTTTTTATTTTGATTGAAAAAGTATTCTGGAAAATAACCCAAATGAACCTTTAAAATATGATGATAACTACTCCGTTGCCCATAGCTTCCTCTAAGTACGAGTTTTAATTTCTGACAGATTGTCCCGTCTGAGGTTAGAACTTTATCGTTCCAATAATGGGAGTTTCCTGTGAGACTGCGTGTAATATCATTGTACGAACCTTGGTCAGTCATTTTTAAATACTCTAGATAAAAAATCTGATCCAGTTTGAGCAAATCTGATCCAGTCTGAGCCAGGTTGTTCTTAGCAGTGTCAGGACATTTTGGGATGCGACATTTTGTAAATACTGTTGACTCGATACTGATACTGGTACTGGTACTGATACTGGATCAATGAGCTGTGCCACACTATAGAGAGATAATTTTGAAAAAAAATGTCTCCTTGTTTTAGCTAAGAATTAGTCATTCAAATATTTTCAGGAGATATATTGGCTTCATTTGGCATTATACAGATCGATCATGTCAAACAGTCTTCTGCGGCATATTCTGGAAAAGGAGTTTATCAATTAAGTTCCCTTTCTAGTTGATACAAGAGTAACAAGAGTGTAATATAAGATACATGTACATCAGTTACTCTTACATGAGCATCTATCGCAATCAGGGGACTGACAGAAGTTATGAAATGATAGCCTTGAGAATTCATCAGTTGTGCCCATTTGACCACAAAATGTTTTTGGAAGGAAATGCAGCAAACAGGTGACTGAAGTGAAGATAACACGGTCTTATAATTGCAAACATGGTAAGATTACCTTACCATAATTGGATTGAGCTGTGAAAGTTATATCAACATTCCATCACTGGAATAGGCGAAAACTCTAGGTGGTGATATTTATATAATCTGTATATGCACAATAAACAAAAACATGTCTGGTATATCTCCTTAGTCCACCTTATTATCAAAGTGCTAACCAAAAAAAAACATTCCCCCCCCCCCTGCTTTAATAGAACTGAAAAAAATTGGTAGCACTCCCTCTCAGAGCCAAAACCAAGTTCTGGGCATACATGTAGAACATTGAAAAATAAGCTCTCTATTTTTAGGCAAATCAGCTTGAAAATTGGAAATATAACCCAGAATTACATTTATGTTTATGAAACAATGGAAAATAGAAAGAACTTCTCTAATTTGTAGCCAAAAGAGCTTGGAATTTCAAAATCTAATCCAGAATTTCTGTACTGTCTTATCTCATATGCTGATGAAGATGTTAACAGTTTAGATAACCTCTGCTGAACAAACGCCTGGACGTCTTGTTTGTACATGTAGAATTTAATCGTGGAAGATCAAGATGGTCTACAGTATGGCTAAGAGAGAGCGAGCGAGGTAAAACACTGCAATGACAAGAAAATAAAATACTGTCACACAATTATCGCAACAAAATTCAGAATATGCTTCGCACATTACTAAAACCGATATTGTTTCACATTATGATGGTAAAATTTACTGTATGTGCACAAGGCATGTATAAGCGGCTTGGAAACTGAATGGAGACGAGAAGAGAAATGTAACTTATGTTTGCATAACAAACCCTGCCACGAATGACGGACTACTTTTCTAAAAATCCATTAACAGAACATTGCAGGAGACTAGAATATGCTCATTTTCCTACGCAATATTACACTGGCAGAGATAATTCAACAAGGTTCACAACAATGAGCAGAATGAGCAGATTGTGAAAATGTAGTGCGATATGAAATTATGTCGAAATAGAACTAAAAATACGTTCACACTACAATACGCGCTTCAATAACTGCATTAATAAACAGTCCAGATAGAACAAATCTGCATAAGCACTGAACCAGGTCTCTAAATGAACGGAACAACTTTCCCGCGAAAACGCACATGTTACGTATCAACGATACGTGAAACTGGTCGTCACTGTCACAAAGTTCACTTGAAAACACAGATAAGCTGAATGTCCTGATCAGCAGGCTCATAATAAATCGTGTCCGACAAACAAAAACGTTTCTACTTACACCGTGGTTGGGTGAGGGTATTGTAATGGAGCGAAAGTGTTGAAAGGGGAGAGACGAGTGTCGAGCGGCCCTTTCCATCACATTTTACTGGAGCAGACTGATTATTACCTCCAAACACAAAAGAGTTACACAACACAATAACGTGTCAACTACACGATCCGAAGCGAAACAAAAACTGTTTTTAAGGAAACAGCACACTCCCCGTCTGATGTCTCCAAAGATATCACAAATTTAACTTAACACAATAGAGTGGGTCACACAAGCCTCTGATTTGCATGAAAGAGGAGTTCGACAGTTTGCTAAGTCATGGCATAGTCACAGTCCATACTAGTCCGAGAGCAACAAGACAAGTTCGGTAATCGGACGGAGGTACATAGTAGGTTTACCATCTTTGATAACACGCACTGTGGCCTTCCTCACTTTGTTGTCATCACCTGGAATAGGGTCGACGACTATTCCGATGGGCCATTCATTTCGATGAGCAGATTTCTCCTTTAAAAGGATCACATCACCTTTCTTGATGTTTGGTCTGTCGTCGTGCCACTTACGTCTGGTCTGAAGAGTATGAAGATATTCGTGTCGCCATCTGTTCCAGAAAGTGTCTGCTAGAGCTTGCACGCGTCTCCATTGAGCTTTGTAAAGGTCCTTAATGTTCCATTCAGATGATGGCTCTGTGACATGATCAGTCTTCAAGGTGAGTAATGTGGACGGAGACAAGATTTGAGGACAATCCGGGTCACTGGAGACGGGTACTATGGGGCGTGCGTTGATGATAGCAGACGCTTCTGCCATAAAGGTTGTGAGTACTTCATGGGTGAGGTTGTTTGGTACAACACCTGTCATCATAGAATCAAGGATACGACGGGTTACTCCGATCATGCGCTCCCACACTCCTCCCATATGGGAAGAGTGGGGAGGGTTGAAAGTCCAGGTCACTCCTTTGTTATAGAGGAACTCTCTGACGGGACCATCCTCGACATGGATGGCATCTATCTCTAGGTCGTCTGTAGCACCTACGAAGTTAGTGCCGCGGTCAGATCTAAGTTCGGTGACTTTCCCT
>JAVTVY010010362.1:0-43297 GCA_036873755.1 Hanleya hanleyi | reverse complement strand
CGCAGTCTGAACCGCAGTCTGGTAAATATAACCACTTCTATGACGAATTAAGACTCCATATTTGGTACATAGACTATACTCAACGTGCCCTACAAGATGCCGCAATTAGTTTGTCTCTACACCGCCAGGGGACGCTGATCTGAACCGCAGTCTGAACCGCAGTCTGGTAAATATAACCACTTCTATGACGAATTAAGACTCCATATTTGGTACATAGACTATACTCAACGTGCCCTACAAGATGACGCAATTAGTTTGTCTCTACATCGCCAGGGGGCGCTGATCTGAACAGCAGTCTGAACCGCAGTCTGGTAAATATAACCATTTCTATGACGAATTAAGACTCCATATTTGGTACATAGACTCTACTCAACGTGCCCTATAAGATGACGCAATTAGTTTGTCTCTACATCGCCAGGGGGCGCTGATCTGAACCGCAGTCTGGTAAATATAACCACTTCTATGACGAATTAAGACTCCATATTTGGTACATAGACTATACTCAACGTGCCCTACAAGATGACGCAATTAGTTTGTCTCTACATCGCCAGGGGGCGCTGATCTGAACCGCAGTCTGAACCGCAGTCTGGTAAATATAACCACTTCTATGACGAATTAAGACTCCATATTTGGTACATAGACTATACTCAACGTGGCCTACAAGATGCCGCAATTAGTTTTTCTCTATGCCGCCAGGGGACGCTGATCTGAACCGCAGTCTGAACCGCAGTCTGGTAAATATAACCACTTCTATGACGGATTAAGACTCCATATTTGGTACATAGACTATACTCAACGTGCCCTACAAGATGACGCAATTAGTTTGTCTCTACATCGCCAGGGGGCGCTGATCTGAACCGCGGTCTGAACCGCAGTCTGGTAAATATAACCACTTCTATGACGAATTAAGGCTCCATATTTGGTACATAGACTATACTCAACGTGCCCTACAAGATGACGCAATTAGTTTGTCTCTACACCGCCAGGGGGCGCTGATCTGAACCGCAGTCTGAACCGCAGTCTGGTAAATATAACCACTTCTATGACGAATTAAGACTCCATATTTGGTACATAGACTATACTCAACGTGCCCTACAAGATGACGCAATTAGTTTGTCTCTACATCGCCAGGGGGCGCTGATCTGAACCGCAGTCTGGTAAATATAACCACTTCTATGACGAATTAAGGCTCCATATTTGGTACATAGCCTATACTCAACGTGCCCTACAAGATGAAGCAATTAGTTTGTCTCTACACCGCCAGGGGACGCTGATCTGAACCGCAGTCTGAACCGCAGTCTGGTAAATATAACCACTTCTATGACGAATTAAGACTCCATATTTGGTACATAGACTATACTCAACGTGCCCTACAAGATGACGCAATTAGTTTGTCTGTACATCGCCAGGGGGCGCTGATCTGAACAGCAGTCTGAACCGCAGTCTGGTAAATATAACCACTTCTATGACGAATTAAGGCTCCATATTTGGTACATAGACTATACTCAACGTGCCCTACAAGATGACGCAATTAGTTTGTCTCTACATCGCCAGGGGGCGCTGATCTGAACCGCAGTCTGAACCGCAGTCTGGTAAATATAACCACTTCTATGCCGAATTAAGACTCCATATTCGGTACATAGACTATACTCAACGTGCCCTACAAGATGACGCAATTAGTTTGTCTCTACATCGCCAGGGGGCGCTGATCTGAACCGCGGTCTGAACCGCAGTCTGGTAAATATAACCACTTCTATGACGAATTAAGGCTCCATATTTGGTACATAGACTATACTCAACGTGCCCTACAAGATGACGCAATTAGTTTGTCTCTACATCGCCAGGGGGCGCTGATCTGAACCGCAGTCTGGTAAATATAACCACTTCTATGACGAATTAAGGCTCCATATTTGGTACATAGACTATACTCAACGTGCCCTACAAGATGAAGCAATTAGTTTGTCTCTACACCGCCAGGGGACGCTGATCTGAACCGCAGTCTGAACCGCAGTCTGGTAAATATAACCACTTCTATGACGAATTAAGACTCCATATTTGGTACATAGACTATACTCAACGTGCCCTACAAGATGACGCAATTAGTTTGTCTCTACATCGCCAGGGGGCGCTGATCTGAACAGCAGTCTGAACCGCAGTCTGGTAAATATAACCACTTCTATGACGAATTAAGACCCCATATTTGGTACATAGACTCTACTCAACGTGCCCTATAAGATGACGCAATTAGTTTGTCTCTACATCGCCAGGGGGCGCTGATCTGAACCGCAGTCTGAACCGCAGTCTGGTAAATATAACCACTTCTATGACGAATTAAGACTCCATATTTCGTACATAGACTATACTCAACGTGCCCTACAAGATGACGCAATTAGTTTGTCTCTACATCGCCAGGGGGCGCTGATCTGAACAGCAGTCTGAACCGCAGTCTGGTAAATATAGCCACTTCTATGACGAATTAAGACTCCATATTTGGTACATAGACTCTACTCAACGTGCCCTATAAGATGACGCAATTAGTTTGTCTCTACATCGCCAGGGGGCGCTGATCTGAACCGCAGTCTGAACCGCAGTCTGGTAAATATAACCACTTCTATGACGAATTAAGACTCCATATTTGGTACATAGGCTATACTCAACGTGCCCTACAAGATGACGCATTTAGTTTGTCTCTACATCGCCAGGGGGCGCTGATCTGAACCGCAGTCTGAACCGCAGTCTGGTAAATATAACCACTTCTATGACGAATTAAGACTCCATATTTGGTACATAGACTATACTCAACGTGCCCTACAAGATGACGCAATTAGTTTGTCTCTACATCGCCAGGGGGCGCTGATCTGAACCGCGGTCTGAACCGCAGTCTGGTAAATATAACCACTTCTATGACGAATTAAGGCTCCATATTTGGTACACAGACTATACTCAACGTGCCCTACAAGATGAAGCAATTAGTTTGTCTCTACACCGCCAGGGGACGCCGATCTGAACCGCAGTCTGAACCGCAGTCTGGTAAATATAACCACTTCTATGACGAATTAAGATTCCATATTTGGTACATAGACTATACTCAACGTGCCCTACAAGATGACGCAATTAGTTTGTCTCTACATCGCCAGGGGGCGCTGATCTGAACCGCAGTCTGAACCGCAGTCTGGTAAATATAACCACTTCTATGACGAATTAAGACTCCATATTTGGTACATAGACTCTACTCAACGTGCCCTATAAGATGACGCAATAAGTTTGTCTCTACATCGCCAGGGGGCGCTGATCTGAACCGCAGTCTGAACCGCAGTCTGGTAAATATAACCACTTCTATGACGAATTAAGACTCCATATTTGGTACATAGACTATACTCAACGTGCCCTACAAGATGACGCAATTAGTTTGTCTCTACATGGCCAGGGGGCGCTGATCTGAACCGCAGTCTGAACCGCAGTCTGGTAAATATAACCACTTCTATGACGAATTAAGACTCCATATTTGGTACATAGACTATACTCAACGTGCCCTACAAGATGCCGCAATTAGTTTGTCTCTACACCGCCAGGGGACGCTGATCTGAACCGCAGTCTGAACCGCAGTCTGGTAAATATAACCACTTCTATGACGAATTAAGACTCCATATTTGGTACATAGACTATACTCAACGTGCCCTACAAGATGAAGCAATTAGTTTGTCTCTATACCGCCAGGGGACGCTGATCTGAACCGCAGTCTGAACCGCAGTCTGGTAAATACAACCACTTCTATGACGAATTAAGACTCCATATTTTGTACATAGACTATACACAACGTGCCCTACAAGATGACGCAATTAGTTTGTCTCTACATCGCCAGGGGGGCGCTGATCTGAACCGCAGTATGAACCGCAGTCTGGTAAATATAACCACTTCTATGACGAATTAAGGCTCCATATTTGGTACATAGACTATACTCAACGTGCCCTACAAGATGACGCAATTAGTTTGTCTCTACATCGCCTGGGGGCGCTGATCTGAACCGCAGTCTGAACCGCAGTCTGGTAAATATAACCACTTCTATGACGAATTAAGACTCCATATTTGGTACATAGACTATACTCAACGTGCCCTACAAGATGAAGCAATTAGTTTGTCTCTACACCGCCAGGGGACGCTGATCTGAACCGCAGTTTGAACCGCAGTGTGGTAAATATAACCACTTCTATGACGAATTAAGACTCCATATTTGGTACATAGACTATACTCAACGTGCCCTACAAGATGAAGCAATTAGTTTGTCTCTACACCGCCAGGGGACGCTGATCTGAACCGCAGTCTGAACCGCAGTCTGGTAAATATAACCACTTCTATGACGAATTAAGACTCCATATTTGGTACACAGACTATACTCAACGTTCCCTACAAGATGACGCAATTAGTTTGTCTCTACATCGCCAGGGGGCGCTGATCTGAACCGCAGTCTGGTAAATATAACCACTTCTATGACGAACTAAGGCTCCATATTTGGTACACAGACTATACTCAACGTGCCCTACAAGATGAAGCAATTAGTTTGTCTCTACACCGCCAGGGGACGCTGATCTGAACCGCAGTCTGAACCGCAGTCTGGTAAATATAACCACTTCTATGACGAATTAAGACTCCATATTTGGTACATAGACTATACTCAACGTGCCCTACAAGATGACACATTTAGTTTGTCTCTACGCCACCAGAGGGCGCTGATCTGAACCGCAGTCTGGTAAATATGACCGCTTTTATGATGAATTAAGACTCCATATTAGGTGCATAGACGGGTCCCACAAGATGACGCAATTAGTTTGTCTCTACACCGCCAGGGGACGCTGATCTGAACCGCAGTCTGAGACGCAGTCTGGTACATATAAGCACTTCTATGATGAATTAAGTCTCCCTACGGCATACCCCATATAACATTGGATGAAATGTTCTTAGCCTACAATTATACTCCAATCAACTGGATTGGGATTTTCTGTCTAAAAATATCCACGAATCGAATGGATAGTGGTTTTCTTAGTCTTAAAATATCCACCGATCAAATCTGGAACATTTTCAACGTCCATTCATAGGCACCAATCACAGCACGGTTCTTAAATTGCTAAAAGTAGCCCCAATCAAATTTTGGTATTTTTACCGTCTACGCATAGGTACCAATCAAAGCACAACTCTTGTGTCGCTGAACATAGCCACCAAGCAAATTGCGGGAAAATGTACAGTCTAATATAACGACCAATCAAAGTTCTTTTAAAGGTGTAACTTTTTCTGCATCGTCAAACCTCTCCTTACCGGAGAACCATTCCACCCCGAATGCTCAGCCAAAGAAAGAGAATGCACTGGCTGCCATCGGCCATTGCTCGAGAGCTATTTCAACGCGCATTCACAGTACTGCGGCAGTTGTTACAGGAAACAATTGGGTGGAGCCAAGCCAGACACACCCGCACTGCGAGGCACCATACACACACATTCCATTCCACTTCCGACGACATTATTGATGTGTTACAGTTGTTTAAGAACGCAGAAACAAGCTCCGTAAGCTTCTTATTGCAAACCTTACTAAACACCGAGGCACCAAACGCTACCTGTCCTTACAAATCCGCATGGTACAATCAAACGGTGACCCTATCTACTCCGAATCTACCTTCCTATGTCCCAATACTATCGTTACAAACCTATACCAACTATAATATAAATTGTCCGATAGACAGGTACGGACCCTTTGAAGGTAGCAGCTATATCCCCACGTCTAAACCTATTGTTGACATCGTGAAAAACACCAATGATCTATTTTAGCAGCCATTTGGTCGATTTTGACAGCACCCAGACCAGCAGAATACAACCCAAGTAGCCGTGAGCGGTATCCAGCTTACACGAATGAGTTGAAAGTCGATGGAATTGACTTTCCCATGTCGCTATCGCAAATCACAAATTAGAAGGCATATAAGGGAAGTTATAAGGTAAGGGAAGCGGTGCCGACATACTGACAGAGCCACATGACTTCACAGTATAGTCTTCTGTTTAACCTATTCTAAAGGTCTTCTGGTTAACCTGTACCAAACTATTTTAAGTTCACAGAACCTCCTTGCATTTCGTATAAGTATGCTAAATCTATAGCAACCAAAATATTCAATTACTCCAATGCTGTCAAGGAGTTGACTGGAACTTATACACGTCAGGAGGCTATAGTTGTGATTGTGAATAGTCGAACTTTATCTATACAACATGCAAACATATTGTGACTGGTGACCTTGATGTGGTGAGTGATAAGGATCTGAAATTACTCCAGATGAAAGGACCTAAATATAGAGAGCCAAGAAGAATAAATCTGAAGGCCGACCAGAAGATAGTCCTGTCTGCATTGGAACAGTACGTTATTGATTGGTCTAAGCGAGAAAAAGTTGAACCTACTGTACTCGCTGATTGGCTGGACCTCACCAAGAACAAGGTCGTTGAAACAATCCGCCATATTGACAGAAGTACTCTTCCCCAAGCAAAACAAGTACTGAGAAACCTCAATTCGCAATACGTTCTAGCAAATCTCCAGAGTAAATTCGTCATAGTCCCAGCAGACAAAACTCCGAATAATATAACATTCATATGTAAATATTACTATTACCAGGTGCTGGTTAAAGAATTGAGTGTAGACATATCTTCATCAAATACGTCTATTTACTTCCAAACAGCATTTACTCTGGAACATTTATTTAACAATCACAAAAAGTTTCTCAGGGAAAGAGGTATTTTCTTCCAATCGATCATAACGACATACCAAAACTATACTGGACTCCCAAAATGCATAAATCACCATACAGCTATATTCATAGCTGGTTCTAGAAGCTGCATCACCAAGCTTCTTTCAACCCTATTGTCGAGGGCCCTTCAGGAGGTAAAAGCATTTTGGGAAAGGTATTGCGCCACTATTTCTAAGAACGTTGAATGTATGTGGATATTGAAAAACTCAAAATGTCTTAAGGAAGAACTTGATGCTAAAGGTCACATACCGTACAGACATGTATCCACATGGGATTTCTCGACTATCTATACTACAATCCCTCATCAGGACCTTATTGACCGTCTAAGTTCATTAATAGTATCTGTGTTCAAGAAAACTGATCGTAGATATATTAATGTCAGAAGCCATAAAGCATTCTTTAGCTCTACTACATACAAGAGATATCATTCATGGGATATTTCTTTGTTTATAGAGTTGCTTGAATTTCTCATTAAAAATATCTGTGTGAAATTTGGCAACACAATATATCAGCAGCATATAGGTATTCCAATGGATACTAATTGTGCACCCCTGTTGGCTGACCTGTATCTGTTCTCTTATGAATATGACTATATGCAGGCGCTTTCAAAAACCGATCCATTCAAAAACCGTTCCTTCTCATTCGCCAAACGCTATATAGACGATCTTCTCGCTGTGGATAATCGCTATATAAATGAGGCAGTGAAGGATATATATATCCACCTTCACTGGATTTGAAGGAAACTACAGATAGCCCTACAGGCACATCATATTTAGATCTATATCTCTATAAAAATGAAGCGGGCATTCTCTCTCGTCCATTTTATGACAAAAGAGATGATTACAATTTCGACATCGTAAACTATCCCTTTCTGGACAGTAATATTGCAGTGGGACCTGCATATGGCGAATACATATCTCGCTTAGTAGCATTTGCTAGATCCTGTCTTAAATGTGACGATTTTAATCAACGTCACAAAACATTGTTGCAGAAACTTATAAAACAGGGCTATTCCACCAAACACCTCCACTCAAAGTTTCTCAAATTTGGCGATACATATCGCATGCTGATAGCAAAATACGAACGTAGCGTGCAAGATCTATGGGGCTACGTTTCGTAACTTGTGTCTAATTCCGCTTAACCCGGGGCTAGGGGCCGTATGAACCCATGTACTTCAAGATCCTCATGGTAATCATATGAACAGTCACAATCAAAGCGTGACTGAGATACATCATTCTTTAGATGACGACCTTACAACGAATATTATGGATTAAGAATACTGATCAGCGATACAGATTTGATATTTTTGGAACATCATGATGTCTTGCCGGCATCATTGAAAACTGTTGACCGCTTCTCTCTTGCAGGAAACAAGCCTATGTTTATGTATACTATGATTGTCTTTTTGAATTTGGTGCTAACACTGTTATATGTAATATGGAATAGGTCTTTGGATTATGGACGCGGATATGATGCTTGTAATGTATTGTATCTCAGATACGCTTTAATTGTACCTGTTCATGTGGCAACTTGGATGACATGACCACACGGCCCCTAGCACCGGCAAAAGCGGTATTAGATACAAATATAGAGAGCTATGATGGAAATGCTCTGACAACTCGTATATTGGTAATTGGTTGGCTGTGTCGCAGTGACAACTCGTACAACTCGTACAAGGTTCGAATCTCTCAGCCCCATTCCTTTCAATGTCTTTGGCTACGACCAGGCCATTTTTCCCCTGCATATTACGCAACATCGTTTCGACACCCATGTGAATCTGCTCCTCATTGTCAAGGAAGACAAGAGGCACTTTTGCCGCATTAAGAGCATGAGTCGCCTGCTGGGCAATCGCACGAAACATGATCATCCATCTTACTATTGCAACTATTGCCTGCATGGGTATGGTCGGCAAGGCTTGCCGGACGACCAACTTTCTCACTGCTCATGGACATCAACGGATCAAACTCCCAGAAACACCGAAAGAACAATGGTTAACATTCACAAATATGAAGATGTAACTTCGCATCCCCTTTAAAATCAACACCGGTTTGAGTCTTTCACGCGGAAAATACACTCGCAATCGGGGTTCGCCACGAAATACGAATGACACGAACCATCGGCATTTTGTTATACGTAGGTCATCAGATCACCGGCATACAGGCATACGGTAAAACCGCAGTCGTCTGTAGGGGCCCCAATGTGGTAGAATTTTTTTTCGATCGTCTGATGGGAGAGAATAATTGGATATGTTAAGTCTTGGAATCTGTGAAACCCATGGTGCTCAATCGAGAGAAACAACACATCCTCCACACAAGCCACGCAATTTCATATTTGCGAAAAAGAATTTCGCACGAGAGGGTGCGCAATCACTGCCACTTATCTGGCGGATATAGTGGGCCTGCCCATAAAGAAGGTAATTTATATTACCGCTTCAGAAGGTCTATCTGGCAAGAGAAGCGTTTTCATTCCCGTTATCTAACACAAAACTCGAGGCTACGACGGTCATCATATTTGTAGCATCTAAAAATGTAAGACCCGAAATATCTGCTACATTCCAAACAATCGCCAGTGAATTATCTGCAATTTCTCGACGCCTCTTTCGAAACTTTAAATAAAAATCTATCCATGGAAGGCGAAATAACAAAACGTCCCTGGCAGGAGCAATACATAATAACGCTGTTCCAGAACCGGCCTTTTACCCTCTACTAGCCATTTCATTACGGTCACATATGCATCTTTGTGCGTGTGCTTGCTGTTCCTGCCTTTATTGCTAACCAACATATCAACATAATAATCCATGTGGGTCGACGAAGGGCCCCCCGTATGAAGAGGGGTAGAGAATACCAGCATTCCAACTTTCTTTTCGTGGATGTTCAGTGGTTCTGTTCTTAATCACCCACCGTTCTCGAAAACATGTAGCATTTAATAGGACGTAATAAGATTTTAATTAATAAGTTTATTGTTTAACACATTTACCTCAATATTACATGTATCAATCGACACTCGTTATAAAGACTACATAGGTTAGGCATCGCGTAGTGCTTTGGTGTACAAATCGAAAAATATGTCTGATATTGGTTTCAGAAATACTGCAACTCCAAATAAGACTTTATAAACCCGGATGCATTTGCAAACAAAAGGCCTCACAGATAAAATTATGTGAATAAAATAACATGGTCGATGTTAACAAATGGATCGTAGCCTGACCTCAGCGTAACGTCACATAGACAGTGACGTCGTTTTGCACCTGCTATGGTTAAAGATTCCGATCTCGGAACGTCCCTATTGCTAGTACTTCTTTAGACAAGTAGACGCCACGTCGGTTCTATGCGAACACTGTCGCATTAGCTTACTTCGAACTCAATTCGATCTTAGAGCTGCTTTCATTTAACGTTTGCGTTCCATCGTAGATGGGATATCCGTCATCCTATGCTGTACGCGACATAAATGTACAGAAATCGAACCTGTACCTACGGTTTATTTTGGTTTAATACGACCAACTATTGTATAGCTCATTTTCACAGTGAACAGAAAAATACGCATGTTGATTTCCACGGGATAAGCGACAACATACAAATCATTGAAAAACTAATCTAATTAATTGTTTTCTCAAGAAAGGACATACACAACGTGTCCAGGTGAACAATGTCTTACAAGCATTGGCGCATATGTTTGCAATGGCTCTTCTTCTGACAAGCCGTCGTAATAGAGCCATCCTTCTTGTAAGCAAATGAGACCAACGAAATGCCCAGGACGGTGCATCGTTACCCCTGCTAATGAGTACTCTTTGCTGCCGACAGTAATGGTTCTGGAGTACCTCACCACACTCTTCGTCAGATGACCCAACCTCACTAAATCGCCCACAGGTAAGACGAGGACTGGCGGCATTGAGATGATTTTGCGTACGTGACGACGACTCCCCCCGCAGACCTTAACTGAGCTGCAAAAGACCAGACAAAATACACAGTCCGAGTTTCAAAATAGGTTCGAACCTGGGCAACAGGATAGATTTTCGATATACAGGACGACACGCAATATTGTTGAAATTAATACTGGCGCAGAAAGTTGCCTCGTTGATTTGCTGTTCAATCATTTCGCCACAGAGAACCCGTATTTGACAATGACGGGCAGTTGAAAAAATGTCCAACAAGCAGCTCCACCCGCCACCAAACAAATGATTGTTATGCGCCGTTTTCAAGAAACACAGTAAGAACTTCATAAATATTCAGATATACAGCAGGTCTACAAGTGCAGCTATGTTGAGCCAGTTCCACGATAATAATGTTGAAATTTTTTTTTAACAGTCACGCTATATTAGCGAAGCAGTCATGTTTCTTTGGCCTTGACTTGCACCAAGCTACCCATACATATTGAAAGTTGGCTCGACTGGAGAACGAACCCGGGACACAGCTAATTTCAATACGCCTAAAACTGCACTCATGGGTAGGGTAAAGGACAGTCATAGATTCACGACGTAAATTCGATAATTATTGTGCCTCCTTTCAGTATTAATCATATGTTGCTTGCGCTATACAAGCATCGAAAGCTATTATGAGATGAAATGTTGGTTTTAGACACTTACATAACTTTTCCTGTATCCACATCTGTCACTTCTTCATCTACCAGAAACCGAGCAGGGATCGTCTCTTTTGTGGGTTTAATTCGGCATCCACTGTTTGTCGGACGTTCCCACTGGTCTATCATTTGTTGAATGGTGGATGTCTTGGAACATCCTGGCGCAGCACTGTGAGTAGAAGGAGAAATTAAAAGCCCAGATGTGCAATAGTTTGTTCTGGAGCATTTCACGGCAACTTTCCGACGATTGTGTGTGTTTATTATTTCCTTCTGAAATGTTGAATGGCCTGGTTTGTTTTAATGATGGTTCTAGTACATTCTGACTTACTTTGACTTCTTCGATGGTTGTAGACTGATGTATATAATGATACCTCATGCGAAACTCACGTTTTTCCACCAAACCAGGTCTGAGGGGTTCCCCCTCCCTTATTCAAAATATATTTTATGAGGAGAAATTGGACATTTTTCCGACATTCAATAACAAGCTACGACAATTTAAAAATGAAGAGGCTCATACCTAATCCTCTGCAATGCCCACGCGTATTCTTCTGCAAATGAAGGGCTAAAGCTCAAAGTCAGCCATCCCTGTCTAAATACTCTAGAGAAAATGTTATTAGAACTGTGTCATGCTGAATAAAACAATGACGCTGTAGCTTACCCGAGTGTGATATCTGATAATTTTCGTTCTCTAATTTTTTCAGGACAATAGGGACTTGAACATACACTCGCCAGTGAGGTTCGTACCAGGCGTTGCAAAGGTCTACCAAACATCTCGTCTTCGCTGCCGAACATATCAACGCTGTGGGACGAAAGTTCTCTATTCAAAGTAATCCAGGCTATCTTAGCATCGGCGAACTGCTCTTCCCTCATAAGCAAAACACAGGTTAACAGAGTCTCGATGATCTTGCAGGAAGGTGACATTTCCCTACATAGGTCGATAATGTTTGGCCTCTCCAACGCCGTCAAATGCATAATGGTCAAGAAATTGTCGATGGTGCACGTGTTGACCAACGAACAACCAAGACCTTCACCTCCCCATCTTGGAACTGGTGGATAGGGATTTCGTCGAGTTGGCTCTGTACATTCGTGGTCCACTTCTTGGTGACATGTCTTGTGGGTTGTTATCGACTCTTCTGTGGCTTTACTGACAGACTTTTGAACGTTTCTTGCTGTTGCAGAGTCTTTCTGTGTTGTTTTTTCTTCTACTTTGTCTTTCTTGGAATCACGCCTTATCTTCGTTTTGGGGGGCTGGTGAATATTCTTTTTCTTCCGGTTACCTTTTGACCACTGTTCCACACTGGCATCGATGCATTCTACTTTCACCTTCTTTACTGTGGTACCTCTTATCTGTGGAGTTTCGGCCTCCTTTAGTCGACCATTGAGGCTCCTCTTTATTTTTGAAACCAGTTCAGCTGGTCGCAGTCGTGTTGTGTTCCGCAGGATGTCGACTTTTATCATTTTAAACCATGCCTCAACAGATGCGTTGGAATCTCTTGTTTCGTCCACGACGTATTCATCTAAGTTCTGTCCCTTTCTGTACCTTTGGAGGTTGCCGAGGAGCAGGCCACTCCAAAGTGGAAATATCGGTAGAAACCGATCTAGCATGACGCTTAAGGCGGCTGGAGAGAAGTAATCTGCGTTATTTGAAGATTTGTGGTCTGTGAGTTCCTCTTCCACTTTTTCTTTGACCCTGACGAACAAGCATGTCCACGGGGACGCCTTCTTGATGGAGATATCATTTTCCGAGACATCGTCCTGCTCCAGGCACGTTTCCTCTTCGTCAACTGAATCTGTCTCCATACAAGTCTCCCCCATGCTTGAGTAGCGCTCCCGGAGGTGCCTTAGTGCTTTCTTCTGAGAGTCCGTCTCTTCGGAGGAGAGCAGCACCCTCGATATGTTTTCCATGTCATTCAGGCTCTCTCTCAAGCAGGATTCATTAGACAATATGGCGAAGCACCTCATAAGGAATTTGTGTAGGTTGTTTGTTTTCTCCGTAATTTTTCTCATAGCTCTACTGAAAGACTTCGTCATGTGTGCCACGCACAAGTGTACCCCTGTGAATTCCTCTACCTCCTCTTGAAGTTGATTGCAGATGTTGAATGTTTTTTTCAGGTATTTCTTTACGTTTGTATTGTCGAAAGCATCCAGGGAACTCTGTACCAGGGTATAGCTCCAATCGGTTTCAATTTTTCGAGGCTTGAATAACGGATTCCGCACTATTAGAGCCCTTCTGAAAAACATGAGAAAGTGGTTCACTGAGACAATGGTATGGTCGGTTGTGATCATGTCGCAAACAGAAATCGGGGGAGAGTCCGGTGGTTTCATCACCAGTGAATACAGGTACGGTTGTCTCTGATTTGGTATGCGTCTCACTACTTTCCCTGTTGCATCCAAATATAGATCCACACCATTTCCTGTCTTCAATACAAGTGACAGCTGTCCTGAACAGAACATCATGAGGGTAAATGGAGTCACGCATATATACTGGATATAGCCGGCGTATCGATTGGTGGGGTCATCATCATCGTCACAGTAAGCTTCCTTCAGCAACACAAGCTCTTGAACGAAGTCTCGATGGAGTCTCTCCTGTTCTACACATTCTGCAACAGCTTTCCTTATTACGCTCGGTTTAGGGAGTCCAGTCAGGTTGCCACCCTTCAACTTGACATCCGAAATATCTGCCAACTTGTTGTAATAGAGATTCATGGCTCCCTCATTCCGTGCTTTGGTAGCTGTCAAGACTCTGTCCTCGCCACGTAGGTCACGCCTCGAAGGCTCATCTGAATGAGTTGGTGTTCCATTCATGCTGAATGATACACCGACATTTTCTCCATCACCTGGCTCTCTATCGATGTGAAAGGATATACTAACTGCGCATCCATCCCGACGACACACAGCTTTCCCTCGAAAGAATTTCGCACCCTTCTTACGACTGTCCTGGCGCTTCACTTGATTGAACGTGAATTTGAGCACGCAATCACGAGCAAAGGTTTCCATTTTTTTGCAGAATAAGCATGTCCAATTTCCTTGGAGCCTTCTGTGGAGTTGAGTGGTTGAATTATCGGGTTTTATTCCTGACCACTCCGGTGGAGTGAATGCTATCTGTCCATTCTTAACATCCGTTTCATCCTCCTTCTTAATGCCAAGTGAAGCAGAACTCGCTGGTTTCAGAGAAGGCCCCTTGTTCTTTATATCGCGATCGACAGAACGCCCCTCTTTATGCTCAAGTCCATAGTCTTCTTCGTCTGCCTCATCCGAAAGGACATAGTCGTCAGGCTTCCGAGACGTACCCCCGAGTTCGCATCTCGGGAGTTCATACTCCCACTTTGGTGGAGCAGATTGCTCGTTTCCGTCCGCGAGGTCGGTGTGATCGGGTTCCCCAGGAGTATGGTTTTGTTCTCTGTCGCGGTCCATTACACGGAACTTGCCGTCTGTATCTGAGAAAACGGAACCGTCGGGTTTCCGGGGACGAATGCCCTGCTCGCGCTCATACTCCCCTCTGTCAAATCTATACTCCTTCCGTGAGTATCCCATGTCGTCGGGTCTCCGAGGAGAATACCCATATTTGCTCTCACGCGTCGCTTGGTCAAACTCGCTTTTTTTGTACGAGGTATCTGAATGGTCATGCTCTCGCAGAGGACCTCTATGGTCACTCCATCTGTTTTGAGGCACACCAGTAAAAGGCTCGTTCTTCTCATCCCAGAAATTAAAGTGATCTGGCTCCTTAGAAGGGTGTTTTACTTTACGGACACGCTCCACTCTATCGAACTTGATTTCGTCGACTTCGGACGAAAAGTCTTCAGCTTTTTGAGGAAGGTATCCATGTTCACGCCGATGCTCCGTTTGATGAAGTTTATAATTTGTGTCCGACGGCATGGTGTCGTCGGGTTTCCGAGGGGGGTATATCTGTTCACGCCCAAGCTCCGCTTCATCAAAGTCTCCTCCCTTGTGCGACTGGACTGAATTGTCAGGTTTCCGTGGAGGACATCCTTTTTTGGTCATCGCGGTTTTATACTCAAGCTCCGCAGTATCAGATTCATTCTTTCTCTCCCACCATTGAGAGTTATCGGGTTCTACAGGAGAATATCTACGCTTACGGTGAGGCCCCAGCCTATCAGACTTATCTCCTGTAGCCACGAACGCGAAGTAATCGGGTTCCAGAGGAGGACAGTCATGACCACGCCGTTGCTCTGGTTTATAAACTTCAGGTTTTGTTTCCGAGGGTGGCATGTCGTTAGGATTCCGAGGTGGACATCTTTGTTCATAGTTATGCTCAGATTGGTTAAGCTTGTTTTCCTGGTTTAATGTGTATGAATGGTCATGTTTCTCACGACTTCTGTTCTCACGCCCTGTTGGTTCGCATTCGCTCTTAGCAGTATCAGGCTTGTCTTGTACGCCTAGGGTATTGTCGTCGTCAGGTTTCTGGACTGGATATAATTGTTTAACGTCATGCTGTACTTTTTCAAACTTCTTCTCCAATAGAAAGTCAGGTTCAGGATCAACCAGATCGGGAAGCTCCTCTGGTAAATTCCAGTTTGTTTGTGAAGAGGGCGAATCGATGTCTGGTAGTTCTTGTGTATCAATGGTTCTCGATTCTGGTAAGTTGACGTTGAGTTGAAAGGTTTTTCTGTTCAGTCTCAACGGTGTTCTGCGAACACGCATGGGTTTTATCTGAAATGAATAACTTTAAAGATAGGAATGTGAAGAGAAGATACATATGTATGGGTTTCATTGAAATGCATACCTAGGTTTTTAGGGTGGATCGAAATAGTTGACATTCACAAAATATGGTGCTATCGGTTGTGTTGATTAGGATATCAACTTATCCATGCATTGTATATGCCAATTTGCAACGTGGGATCCAGTCATCGGATTGAAGAGACATCCACTTGACATGGGCCACCGAGGCGTTTCAGTCTTCAGGCCTGAGCTGAGACTGTCGTCGAAGCAAATATTACAGTTTTCGGATACTGACGTGCTAATTCGAAATTTTCGCTTGGGTTAAAATATACGGGACATATTAATAATGAATTATTCCCATCAACGGAAATATCCAGGTTGAATCCAGGGGATACATGAATGAGCGAGCCCCGCCCTGCCCTTCCCTGATGAAGTCACGCGGAGGTGATGTTATATCCGGTCAGGTCACTTCCGGTCAAATTTCACGTCCTGGTCAACAGTCACTTCCGGTTACTTTTGGGTCAAAGGTAGAATATAGAATATAAAGAACGTATTCTATGTAGAATATATTTAATATAACAAGCAAGAGTTGCCGGCCACTAAATACCATCCCGGTCAGTTCAATGTTATATGCATAATATACAAGTCAGTGCTTGTCTGGGTATTTCGCGTCACATGTGATGGGTGAATACATTCAGCTGATGGGATGGTCGTTCAGTTTAGCCGCATGAATAATTCCTTTATATTATTACATGGCTACGCAGTATCTTTAGTATTACCGTCAAATCTTGTCATGACTGTTTCGTCATCAATTTGGGGGCCAAAAAGACTCAACATATTTTAGTCCGTGGTATGAATGCATTGATACATACATGGGTTAGTATTGTATACCTCTCACAATAGGTAGAAACATCCCCGCCCTTGTAGGTAAAATTCGTTTTTAAAACGTTTTCACAATGGCACCCCGACTAACCCAGATGACAACGTAGAGTCGATCGAAGCGCCATCTGTATAACTGGGGTGTATGAAAATCTTGAACTTGGAAACATGCCGGCATACTCATCAAAAATCTGGAAACATGGAATATACATGAAAATTTTCATCTTGTGGAGTATAATAGTGTGGCACATTATTTTTTTTCGACTGGAATTATCTGTAGTGAAAATGCGGTCAATACTATAATATCTCGAGGTCAAGGGTTGACATTCAAGTTCTGACTGCGCATGAGTGGGGCCTAGGCAGATAGGAGGTGGACGTTTTGAAAAATATGTGGACCATCCTTGATCTGAACGGATCGTATGAAGTTTCATACTGAAGCACTCGTGGACTGGGCTAGTGTGTCGTAAAAATGCCGTAAATCTAAATGGGGCATTTGAATAGACGTTTTGGGATAGAGATGTATCATGGTCCGTGGTCCTGTTGGGTCGTATCGGGTCTAATGTTGGAGCGATCATGGACCAGATTCAGACCGAACTGGTGTGTAGTGGAAGTAAAGCTATGACACGCATGCACAGTGGAAAGGGGGCATTTGAATGGAAGTCCAGAACTAGGCTTTTCATTCTGAGTTTGCATTCGAACATCGTGCCGTTTGTTTTCGGGTTGAGTATACGTTCAGAGTTAAGATTTTTTATTTGCAGGAACAGAACATGCGTTTAACACTACGGTGTACATTGTAAGATATGCTGTCTTTTCTGAGTTTGGCTTTACGTTTTGTAATTGCTAATTTTGACATAAATGGCGGCCCATATAACTCCACTCTAAACCACGAGGGCTCACCACCCTGCACAACACACTTAAACGAGATACACCCCAAACTAGCCCCCAAAATCTCCCAAACTCCCCTTTCTCTACTACACCACTAGAGCGCATGCAATCTCCAACCCACGAACGTTTCAAACTGACACCCCACACGGCCCATTCAGACAACGGATTGTCGCATGCGCAGATTTACGTCATTCCACGACACAGTAGCCCAGTCGGTCCACGCCTGCTTCAATATGACATCCCACACGACCGTTTTGGACCTCGGAGGGTCCATCTCTATCCCAATAATCTATTCGAATGACCTTTTTCGTCTACGCATGCGAACCATAGACTTCGCATATACCTGTTTCTTCAATATCTCTTAACGTAGAATAATTGGCCGCGCGAGGTGCCACGCAATTGCAATATCGCGTTTCGAAACACGCCGTCGGCATTTGCATTGCGCGTCGTGCGTCACTTTTTTAGGGGGCGACGCGTGGTGTACTTCGGACTCGAAGAAAACACCATAGTGAACGTTCTTGTTGAGCCTGGGCTCACTTCGCTCCGTTTGGGGACGGGCGATACTGATTGACCGAGAGCCATGCGCATAAAGGGTGCACGCCGCGTTTTGAAACCCGAGTAAGGGTATAAATATAAGGTCCGTGTAACATTGCACAGTTCAATTTCCATTTTTGGGTTCTTAACATCAAAAATTGAAATTTAAAATTATTTTTTTATTTAAAATTGTCTCGACTTGCCCGTGTTTCATTTTTTGAATTTTAACTTTGAAGTAACAAGGTTGATTACGCACGCGCAAGGGTTATGCTGTCACTTCCGGTCCGCGGAGTAGTATACCCCAGTGGGAATGACAGGCTATCGATTAGTGTCACTCAAATGTCTATTACGCTCTGCACCTCCTATACGACCCTATTTGCGTTTTCTGTTCTACTCTTCGTACCGTGAGTGACGTCATATGACTCTTGCGCGTGGGCACTTAACATTGATGGGTGTAAGTTAAAATTAAAAACAAAAGAAAAACGGACAAATGGAGGCAATCTTCAATATTTGATTTTCATTTTTGCGAAGTGAAACGAAAAATGAAAATTGAAAATTGACTGACAAATTTCAATTTTTGATTTTGAGAAACCAAAACGAAAAACGAAATTTGAAAATTGACTGTCAAATGTCAACTTTTCATTTTGAGATTACAAAAACGAAAAAACGAAAATAAAAAACTTACGTTCAAATTTCGATTTCTGATGAATAAAAAAATCAAGTGCCGTGAGATTGGGTTATAATATGTGTGTATAATATGACTTAAATTACCTTCATTTTTTTGCTGTTCATCTTTGCACAGTATGAAGTGTGGTATCTGCAAAATGAAAGCGAAAAAGGTTATTAGAAAATGAGATAATCGGTTTATGGTCCATTGTGCTGTAATATTGACATTTTTTTTAGTTAATACCTGTACGGATCACTGGGCATTAATTCATCGTAGATTTGGCATAGTTAGACCGGAAGGACCCCTTGGACCAAAATGATTTCCCAACAATGGGGGAATAATGCCACCGTACATCATGACTCGATTAGACCCTTTTTTTCACGAAATAGCATGCTGCGGATTTCAATTTCACGACATAATTATAACAATAACGCAATCGAGCTAGAATTTTCACATATTGTGTACATATATTTCCTCTGCCGTTACATTAAAACACAATTATTTTAGGAACATTTTATTTTTTCTATTTCAATCGCTCCACGTGTAGGCCAAAATGCCGCCTTCATATCGTACCGTCTTCTTCGATTGAGTTTCTTTAGGACCTTGTCTGGAATAGTAATGGAGTCCATCACATATACAATTGAGACAAGTCTTGACTACATGTAGTTTTCCAAGTATAGACAAGTCAAGTTTGCTCCAATGTATGATGGTCCTTTCAATACGGTTAAGCCAGTTGCCTTTGGTCTGGCATGAATTCGCCTAAGTACTGAATAGAACCCCAAGAATGTTTATGCTTTTGCGATACCGGTACCCAATATTGACCTAATTCTGAAAAAGCTTAATGAATGCCGGACACAGACACCTTGATTAACAGGAGCATGTCTATTAACATCTTCATTGCTTCAAATGTGTAAATTCCAAAATGGCGTGGAAATGAACAAATTCCAGCAAATTAATTTTGAAAGTACAGTTGAATTGATAATTTGAATACTTACAGTAACTTTTGTTGCCAGCTAGGCTTGCTCGTCAGCTGCGGCCACCACGTCGCTGAGGCTGAGACGGTTGCAATAAAAGTGTTATTTGATGCGGATATGGAGTGTTTCACAGGACACTGTGGGAATATTCATTCATAATCTGTATTAGCCCATTGTTTTGTCTTATCTGTGATGCAATACGACGGACGACATTCACTAATCAGCCTCCGTTTATAAAAAAATCGATCTGTGTCGATTATTTCAATAATCTGAATAACTGCAATAAATAAGATATGATTATTATCATGATATTCCTATCGTTAGACTGGCAATGCCACCAATCGAAGGCCTTCAAAGGTTAATGATTTAATAACTATATATTCTGTACAAATTGAAAAATTAAATACCCGTACTATGCGTACATCTGAATATATAAGTTTTAATATATTCATAAATTCCTTTATGGTAACCTGTGTATAAATAATTGTCCAAATAATGTAATGTTATTATTATTCTCAAGTACACACATAAAAATAAAAATAAGTGTTTATAATTCATCGGAGTCATTATGTTACATTTACAACATATAGCTTTTAATTTCTTGGTTATTTTATTTGGTATACAGTACTGATTTGTAATCAATATCGGGTAGTATGCTACGAGAGACTTAGAGCGAAAGAACCCAATCAGTTGTGTAGGCCATGTTGAAGCCAGTTTTGTCACAACGTCACAATACGACAAAATGCGTTAATATCTCAGGCAGAGTCAACGCTTTTTGTCACAACTGTTGCATTTTGTTAACTATATGGGAGATGGAATTCAGCAATATTCCAAGTTAAAAACTGTGGCAATGAACAACGCGATCCCCCGCCTTTGACTGGAACTAACCCTTAGTTCGATTCCCCGTATTTGACTTTATTTAGCCCTTGCACTATTTCGACGAAAGTGCTAAAAAGTATGCCTGCAGTGCCTACTAATAGAGATTGTAATACCTCCCCCTGCTCTGATATTTGAAATATAACTTCTGCCTATTTCGCATGGCAATCTCAGCGCGAACAGCCATTCCAGTATGAGACATGCAGTTTTCCTCTTGGTATCTATTAGTTTATTAACTTCAAGTGCCCCTCCTTGTCTAATTTTCATAATTTTGTTCCTTATTTTCTATGATAGTTTTATTTCATTAGATCACAAAAGAAGTGTGTTTGATTTGATATATGCATGATTTATTATGTTTCTGTATTAAAATATATTATTATTTTAAACCACTCTTAACACTATGCACTCACTGGAGCTCTTAAATCGTTCTGCATCCGTCCATTTCCGTCGAATTGTCAGTAGCTATCAAGAAGGTATTGCTTCGATCTGCATGCCTCCCAGATACAACGAAATGTCTTAATCCCTATTATTACACAAGTACTATCTCTGCGTAAGTAGTATCACATAGGGTATAGGACTCACCACTTAACAAGGAAGAGATAATGACGAAATAATGTCGTCAAATGGTCAAGGTCAAAGGATACAGCTGATTGATCAAACGTTTGGCGTTGAAATTCAGCGAATCAAGGACAGGGATTAATTGAAACCGCGTATGGCTGATATGTCATACCATCTGTACGAGCGAATAAAAATAAACTGTCGACGTTTTCAACAGGTTGTTATGAAGTTGGCGACAGACGACATTTAAGATATTTATCGAATTATACCAGTGATAAAACAGAAACAGAATGGTAAAAATGAAATCCGCGGCTCATTTTTTTGCTTTACTTGGGAATTGATTTCCATTACATGGACGTCAGATTTGATGATATCATCAACTAAACAATACATAGTAATCACAGTCAAGCTATGTTATATATGTATGCTTTCCTATGTTTCGAAAGAGGGTCTATCAACTTTTGCGCTGAATTCTAAACACATGTCCTACAATTCCCTACAGTAAGTTTGAATATAATTTATTAACATTCACCCTTGAATAAGGAAAAGCCAATACCTGACTTAGTACCTATAGGACTGTCAGAATTTAGATTTTATAAATTAATGTTTTTTACACGAACTCACGCGTGCAGAAAATATGTTAGTGGATTTGATATTTGATATTGGATATTGAACATTCGGATCTCACAGATTCGATTTACAAAGGTTAAATATTCAGAAATATTCGTTGGCTATTCATTGGGTGTTCATTGGATATTCGATGGATATTCGTTTGATATTTGATATCCAATGGATATTCGACATATGAAATGCCGATTCGTCTGATATCTATAGAAAACCTGGTTTGACCCAATTATGCTCATTTTGACAATATCTCTTGCTTGTCGAAGTTTTGGGATAAGGAGAATGTATGCAAATACTATTTATCACTGATTTTGCCAATATTAACGCCATTTCACTTGCGGGGATTGAACTGGGGGAATACAACGCTGACTAGACTGTGAATCACATAGAAAAAAAACATATATCCAGCTACACTACAAAGGTAATTGGAAAGAGACACTCGCCCTTGTGCTTTTACGCATAAATTAGAAACATTCAAAGAAATACAAAAAAATATATATATGTTGAGGTTGGGGTAAAATTGATTGATATTTTTCATCAAAAGAAAATTTATAGGGAATGATAAAGATATATGCTGGGAGGGGTATGATTGAGGAACGTTTTTAAAAGCGCGACTGAGATACTAAGGGTGCACTCCAGGGATTCTTCCATTAGGCATGGAATAGACTATGGGTCCGTTTTTCGGTCACCAGTTGTGGTATAAAAACCTTCAACCCAAATCACTTATATGTATGTATTTTCTGAAAGAGCATGATGAATCTATTATTCTAAGATATAGCAATGCTATGTTATAGAAAAATTAAACTCGAACATTCTCCTCCATGCTTGTTTTATTTTTTCTAGAAAACCCTTGAAAATGTCGAAAAATGGTCAAATTCGGTTCAATTTCCAGAAAAATCTGTAAGAGCGATTTCAATTAAACTTCTTGATCGCGTTCCCTGGCCCGGTCTCAACTTAAAAAGGCAAACAAAAGTGGGGGTCAACCTGCCCGTTTTTTGTCAGATTTTTCCCCCGTAAACGAGTCCCTATTTTTAGGCACACCCAAGGGGCATAACTGAGGCAGGACAAAATTTACTCCATGATCCCGATCAGCGTGTAGACGAAGCCAGCCCTCGATCTGTACGTACTCTTTTGCAGCGTTAATAATGCTGAATAGGATGGTATTATAGATATAAGCTATTAAGAAGACAAGAAGAATTATGATGTAGCAGAACAAGGGCAGTCTATCGTATTATGAAATTAGACCTGGGCCATTACTACGAAACTGTGGAGGGCCATCTAAGGCTACGTCCAAGATTCCTCCGTATTCTCGAGTCTGAATGTTGAGTGTCAACAAAATCTTTCCTGTAGAGTCATATGGTTGCTTTTTAGCGGCCAGACATCATCAATTTTTCCCACCTCTTGCATATCGTTCCAGTTTATTACCTGTATATGGTAGGATTCTGCTGGTGGACTGTTAGTCCCCGAGGCCCAACCTCTGTACATGTCACTCGACAAATATATGTAGGTTGTTTCGGTGGGAAATTTAAGCCGCACGACGTCGTATTTTACAGGATAGTTTTCCTAGGTATTCTTGCATTTACCAGGTTTCACCATGTTAAGGCGTTTACTCCATCTGACGCCCATGATCCTCATCCATCATCAGATGAGTTGTTTGAGCAGGTCTGTCATCACAGCTCCCGAGCTAGCGTATCTAATTCCGCTCAAGCCGGTGCTAGGGGCCGTGTGGATACTTCATAGTCTCCACATGAACAGCGCAACAAAAGCGCAGCTGATATACTAAGGCTACGTCCGAGATTTCTTGTTCTTACCTGTAGACTCATACGGTTGCTTTTTAATAGCCAGAGGTCGTAATTTTTCCCCCACCTCTTACATATCGCTCCAATTTTCCATATCTGAGCCGCGCGCCACTCTGAATTTTATGCATTATGAAAGAGAATATATACAGCTACACCATCAATTTAATTTCAGAGGTGCACGCTGCTTGTTTTTTTTCTGTTCAATTTTAAAAAGGTCAAAGAAACAGAAAGAAATAAGTTAAGTATAATTGGTCGACTTTTCGTCAAAACTAAGCCGAGCGCCGCTTTCGATCTACTCTATTCTCAAAGAACATATACATAGGTACATCATGATATTAATTTCAGAGCGGCGTATTGCTTTCAAACTTTCAAAGAAACGAAACAAAATATTGGATGTGGTAAAGTTTTCAGATTTTCCTTAAAACTAAGAGGCGAGCCTCTCTGCATCTACGTTATTCCGAACAAGCCTGAATACAGTTACAACATACCAATAATTTCAGGGCGGCGCGCGGCTTTATTTTTTTCTTATATATCATCTCGAAAGTGTACCAAAAAATTATAAAAGATATATGATGGGGAGAGATGTATTTCGTTTAAACTTCGCTGCGCGCCGCTCTCAGTCTATTATATTCTGAAAGAATATGTATACAGTTACACCATCAAATTAATTTCAGAGGGCGCGCGACATCGTTTTTTTTAACATATAATTTCAAACTTTTCCAAGAAATACAAAAAAAATGTGGGGTTGGGGTATAATCTCTTGACTTTTCTTTAAAAGTAAGCAGTGCACCGCTGTCAATCTACCCTATTCCGAACAAGTCTGTATACAGCTACACCATACCATTAATTTCAGATTGGCGCTCGACTTTTTCATATATATCATCTTGCAACTGTAAAAAATGAATAAATATTTGATGAGGAGAGGTATAATTGATGGACTAAGTTGCGCGCCGCTCTAAATTTACCGCTTTCTGAAAGACCATGCATACAGTTACATCATCAACTTCTTGTCAGAGCCGCTTTTTCCGTTTAATTTTCCAAACTTTCAAAGCGAAAAAAAAAGAAGTTGAGGTTTGAGTATAATTGATCGACTTTCAGTCAAAACTAAATGGCGCACCGCTCTGGATCTACAGTATTCCGAACACTAACAAGTTTGTGTAAGTCTGTTTTTAACTGTACACAAAAATACAATGATGGGGAGAGGTATAATTGAATGACTTTTCTTCTAAACTCAGCTTCGCACCGCTTTGAATGTACTCCATTTCGGAAGACTATGTTTGTAGCTTCACCATCAAGTTAATTTTAGAGCGGCACGGCTTTTTTGTTTGTTTACATATAATTTATAACCTTAGAACCATATTATTAATTTCATTGCGCGCTTTGTTTTTTCCTGTTTTTTTATCGAAACATCCAAAGAAATCAAACAACAAATAGGTTACGGGTTGGGTAAAATTGGTCTACTTTTCGTCAAAAACAATCGCTGGATGAGCGCAAAGACCTCCGTCGAGGCAACAGGGTCCGTAGGGGAATACATCGCTGAATAACATCTGGCCGGTTGCCAAGCTCAATTCTGCATTTGTTGGACGTTAACTCCACCAATGGTAATTAACCTGTGATTGAGGGTTCGCCACTAGCATGTTCAGCCAGGGATGTGCAAGTCACATTCTCCGCACATAATTTTTGTCTGATTTCACGTGCTTGAAATATTGGGGTATGGAATAGAGTATATTGATGGAAAACCTTGAATACTGCTTGAGACATTAGGCCCCTTCCCAACCCCACCGTCCCCTGATAGAACGCCCCCACCCAAATCAACACGTTAGCGGCAGAAATGAGACCGTGTGTGCCCAGTTGTACCAATTTGCTTGAGATTTTGTGCTATAGGCCCGACACATCATCAATTCATATTTTGTATGTGTATAGTATAGCATCATCATTGAGAGAATCCTCTACGAAACATACCTGATTTTACCGACACTCCGTTCTGATCGGCCTCAGCATCATGTGATGAGGATTCAATGCGCTCGGTATAAGTTTGTATACTGGTGTTACAGGTTACCTTCACCATACTGTATCAATGACCATGAACTTGTACATGTATCACATTCATATTGAATGGTGATGGCTGATGAGAATATTGCCCATATGGAACAAATGGCTGGATTCCAGCAAATAAAAAGTTCATGTTGATCATAAACAACATACAGTTAATAATATTATCAAATAGTTATGTTTATTCCTTGTCGACATAAATATATTACATACAATATTATGACTGAATCATGGTAACAGATATTCAAGGGTATATATGTCCACAATAAATTGAAGGAGACCCGTGATGCTTATTATATTATGTTGTAAAACTTCACTTGCTAATCTGGATTATGTTGCTTGTTGTGAAAATAAATGAAGTTCTGAAAATAAATTTAGTATGATTGCCCATTGCCCTAGAATTAGAAATATTTTCAGCAGCTATGGTTAAGCCAATCATAACAATATATAACACCATGGTATTGTTGTAATATCACCCAGGTATTGCTCTTTGGTTAAGAATGTAATGCATGTAATGCAATACGGCCAATCACCGGCTCTGATTTTCACCACCTCTGTCATTCCACACATTTCTGACACAGCTGAACCAATCGATAGTCTGTATTGGTTTTTCCATTTCATCCAGTACATCCATTGTTTAACAGTCCTGTTACATCTGATATCAGAAGTGCTGAATCCATGACCTGCAGGTTGGAATCAATTGTATACATATTTAATATTAAAACTCACTTCATTGAAAATGTGTATGGCCTTCGTTATATTTCATTCTTTCGTCATACACAACAAGATGACATCCATTATACCAGTTCGCAACTTTCATACGTGTACTCAACAGAACCGGGACCTGACCATGCTACAAGAATTTGCAAAAGTATGAATTGAGAACTGAGTACTATGAGAACTTAATGCAACCTATGAGTGATCAATAATATGAATCCTGAAGAACAATGATGGATCTTGATCCCTGGTTGGACTG
This sequence comes from Hanleya hanleyi, assembly GCA_036873755.1. Taxonomy (NCBI): domain Eukaryota; kingdom Metazoa; phylum Mollusca; class Polyplacophora; order Lepidopleurida; family Hanleyidae; genus Hanleya; species Hanleya hanleyi. The sequence goes on along the minus strand of JAVTVY010010362.1, from coordinate 16,445 downwards.
GAGTTCAATGATGCTCATGTTAGTGGTATGACCATGATAAGAATCCAGGATATTATAATCTAGTACAGGATTGTTTATTGATATATTTATTGATTTTCTTTTTGTCTAATTGTCTCCTGTTCAAGTCATTTGGCATCGGCAAAACCTGAAATGTATATCAGGATCTGCTTCTTTCATCTAATGATAGTGTCTGTTTGGTTCTAGATCATGGGGGTTGAACAAAGCATGTGAAATGTGATCGTATGGCAAATAAACGACCAGTGGTATGGGCTTAAAATTAAAATAGAAAAAATAAATAACAAATTTGGGAAAGGTTCTATCCATGCTATCAGCCAAAAATCATCTCCATATGTAGGCCTACATGTGGAATGTAGACACTCTTTTGATTCAACTACAATTCAGAATAAGTTTTCAGAATATCAGGTTTTAACTAGTAATTTTTTTTTTCATCAAAAGATATCTGATGGTGTATGTACATACCAGCCGGATTTGAAACTGCATTATACTCCAAATAGGTTTTGTGGCATACAAGTGTCACAGCACACAATGTGGATGTCACTATACTGTTAGGATAAATGAAAAGAAAATATTATTTATCAGCTTTATTAAATAAATTAACAGACTCAAGCAGTGGATCAATTTTGTGCTTCTGCAAAATCAAACCATTATTCAACTGTTTTCACTCGTTCATTTTAAATGGACTGTAAAGCTGAGAATGGTATCCCGATGCAAGGTAATTTGATAGGTTCAAGAATAATTTTTAATTCAGTGTATTGAAATGTTAATTGACATGTATGCTGCTGGGGGACGAACCTGTGAAATGGGAATTGGGACAGAGACACATGTGATTTCGTTTGACGAACAATAAACTGTGATTTGATGCTTCATTACAATAATGCTGGTAAATTATATTTGATAAATGCACAATAAATTAATGCCAAAATAACTAGCCCCCCCCCCACCTCCCCAAGGAAATATAATTTATCAGCAAAATTTAGAATAACTGTCTTTTTTAACCAGGCTGGTGGGTATCATCAGCTGAAAGAAAAACAGTATCAGAAAAAAACAGGGCATCGTCAATTGTGCTGTTGTCTTCCAGTCAGTGCGACAACTTGGACTATTTGGTTGGCTTCGGCATAAGTCATCAGCCGACAAAGACTTTCCGATATATAGAAATGACGGGTGGTATACTAGGAACCATTGTGTTGTAATAACATACATGTAGGCTGTCGCCATCGGGACCCCTCGGGCCGGGCCCAGAGCAATTGTGGAAATAATGTTTCTGACCCCAACAACTCACATATTTGGGGTGGGCATAATTTTACCTGTATGATATAGATCATAGTGATTACCTATAGTAGATGTAGTCGAACGATTACTGTCTATTCACAGCAATCCACACAGGTTTGTGGTAGAAGTAACTCTCCAACACTCCACTTGATGTATTGGGGGCATTACTGTAGATGTGGTCTATGGTAGTGTGGAGGTCTGTGGTGCTTCTGGTACTAGCTGCGTTAAACAACTGTATAGCTGCGTTAAACAACTGTATGAAGTTTCATTGTTGTGAGTGAAGGACTTTGTGAGATAATGTGTTTACAAGGATATAGACAGACAGACATATATAAAGGGGCATAACTCCTGAAAAACACATCCCATGGCACCGACTTTCAATAGGCTTCTTGTACTGGCTGTATTAAACAACTGTATGAAGTTTCATTGTTGTGAGTGAAGGACTTTTTGAGATTATGTGTTTACAAGGATAAAAACAGACAGACATGTATAAAGGGGCATAACTCCTGAAAAACACATCCAATGGCACCTACTTTCAATAGGCTTCTGGTACTGGCTGTATTAAAAAACTGTATGAAGTTTCATTGTTGTGAGTGAAGGACTTTTTGAGATAATGTGTTTACAAGGATATGGACCAACAGACATGTATAAAGGGGCAGAACTCTTGTAAAACGCATCCGATTACACCGACTTTCAATAGGCTTCTGGTACTGGCTGTATTAAACAACTGTATGAAGTTTCATTGTTGTGAGTGAAGGACTTTTTGAGATAATGTGTTTACAAGGATATGGACCAACAGACATGTATAAAGGGGCACAACTCCTGAAAAACACATCCGATTACACCAACTTTCAATAGGCTTCTGGTACTGGCTGTATTAAACAACTGTATGAAGTTTCATTGTTGTGAGTGAAGGACTTTTTGAGATAATGTGTTTACAAGGATAAAGATGGACAGACGGACAGACGGACGGACGGACAGACGACGGAGGCAACGACAATACCGCTCGGGCAGAATCTGCCCGAGGGGTAAAAATGGCGCAATAAACTTATCAGAACAACGGCAAAAAATCGCATCATCCATCTCTATAAGCTGGGGAGCCGCCATGTTGAATATTCCGCTGGAAGCCGCCAACCCAACCTGACTCCCGTAACTCGTGAAGCATGATGGGAGGTGGAACCGACTACAGAAGCAAGGCCCATTGAAATGCATTGCAATGAGGGTTCCCCATTATTTGAATTGTGTCTAACAACATTGCTTCAACATTTCGTCGGGAACCATGACAAACCCTATTGGAAATCACATGAGTGGTGGGTTCCTCATATGACAATTATTTGGCGGGAGATTTCCCGTTGCATTCCTATATCTCCGTCTGATCGACGGAGGTAAATATGCCGCGCCCCGCGTTGGATCTACTCTATTGCCCAAGAACATGAATATAAGTACATCATAAATTTAAGTTTAGGGAGACACACGTCTTTGTTTTTATTTTACATATAATTTCGAATATTTCAAAGAAACAAAACAAAATATGCTGAGTAAGGACAATTTTTAGCATTTTCTTTCAATCTAAACGGCGCCCCACTCTGGATCTACACTATTCTGACCAAGCTCGCGAAACAGTATAAAAATGAAAAGATGTATGATGGAAAGAGATTTAATTGATGGACTTTTCCTCAAAAACTAAGCAGCGCGCCGCTCTGAATATATCGTTTTCTGAAAGACCATGTATATAGCTACACCATGTCATTAATTTCAGAGGAGCAAACGGCTTTATTTTTGACATATAATTTCGAACATTTCAAAGAAATATAAAAAATGCTGGGTTGTGGTATAATTTCTCGACTTTTCTTTAAAACTAAGCGGCGCGCCACTATGGATCTACACTATTCTGAACAAACCTGTATACAGCTACACCATACCATTAATTTTGGACTGTCGCGGGCTTCGTTTTTTTATATATCGTCCCGTAGCAGTAAAAGAATGAACGAAAAACATATATGATGGTGGGAGGCCTAATTGATGCACTTTTCCTAAAAACTAAGCTGCCCGCCGCTTTGAATGTACCGTAATCTGAAAGGCCATGCGTACGCTACACCATCAACTTAACTTTAGACCGAAGCACGGCTTTGTTTTTTCTGCTTCATTTTCAAACATTCAAACAAATGAAAAATGGCAATAGGTTGAGGTTTGGGTATAGTTAATCGTTTCAAAATTGAGTGGCGCGCCGCTCTGAATGTACGGTGTTCCAAACAAGTCTGTATACAGCTACACCATACCATTAATTTCAGAGCGGCGCGCCACTTTGTTTTTATTTAATATATCAAAACACAAAAGAAAGATATATTCAGGGAAGAGGCATAATTCATGGACTTTTTGTCTAAACTAGGCTGGGTGCCCCCCCCCCCTAAATTTACTCTAATCTGAAAGACCATGTATGTAGCTACACCATACTATCAATTTCACAGCAACGTGCGGTATTGTTTTTGACAACATTTAAATGAAATCTAAAAAAATGTGTGTTGTGGTATGATTTCTAAACTTTTCTGTAAAACAATGGATTTACACTATTCTGAACAAGCCATGAATACAGCTATGCCACACCGTTAATTTCAGACTGGTGCGCTGCTTTTTTTATATCATCTCGCACCAATAAGAAAGTGACAACGAGAGATCCTGAAGGATCTTGGCGCCCACCATTGTCCGATAATTGTAAGCTAATGACTAGAGGATCTTTTTGTCCATTGTTACTAAGAACAAACGATTGATTTGTAATTTTGTTTACAGAATTTCGAATCTGAGCGAAAAGGATCAGAAAAGGCCACTGAAAAACACCAAGATATAATCTAAGTGTACGGAGGATTCTTCGCCTTTGTTTCGTAGTATTTTTTTTATTTATTTTTTGCACGTGTCATCATTGGGTACTGGAAGCGAAGACCAATCTCTTTGACACTCTGGCATGAGCTATGAAACATACTTAAGATTTTATAATTAAGAACGAATGCTAATTCTGTTCTGTTTATATGCAGTAGTCTACAGTTGTCGAGTTGTGACGTTGAGTCACAAGAGTGACGTCCCTTCATGTAGCCGACCCGCCGGCAGACGAAAGGGTAGAGCAGTTCACTTGCTACTGCATGGACTAAAGAAAGCTGATTTAAAATTTGAAGAAATACATTTTAATTCCGAATTATTTGAACTCCTTGCTATGGAAGGTGAAGCTATGGATATTCTCTATAGTCAATATATAGAATATGCTCCACCGTTTGATCCGCCGACTCTTGTGATGTAACGTCACAACTCGAGAATACCGAATTCATTTGAAGCGTAACTTGGATTTCCGAATCGGACCAAAAAAGGTATCTTGCACTACTAGGCCCCATGTGGGACCTGTGTACCAAATTTCAGAAAGATCAATGAAATATTTCCTGAGAATTCATGGTAACAATTTTTCAAGGGGAAATTCAAGATGGCCGCCTTCTGGCCATATTGGATTTTGGATTCGGACCCAAAAAGGTATCTTGCACAACTAGACCATAAGGGGAACCTTTGTACCAAATTTGAGAAAGTTCCATGAAGTACTTCCTGAGAAATCACGATAACAAATTTGCATGGGAAAATCCAAGATAGCCGCCTGCTGGCCATATTGAATTTTCAAATCGGACCAGAAAAGGTATCTTGCACAACTAGACGACAAGGTGAACCTGTGTACCAAATTTAACAAAGATCCTTGCAGTAGTTCTTGAGAAATCGCAATAACAAAGTTTCATGGGGAAATCCAAGATGGCCACCTGATGGACATATCATTTTGGAATCGATCCAGAAAAGGTATCTTGCACAATTGAACCTGTGTATCAAATTTGAGAAAGATCCAGGCAGTACTTCCTGAGAAATCATGATAAAAAAATTTCATGGGGAAGTCTAAGATGGCTGCCTGGTGACCGTTTTCTATTCGGACCGAAAAAGGCATCTTGCATATCGATTGCGTACCTGTGTACCAAAATTGAGAAAGATCCATGCAGTAGTTCCTGAGAAATGACAATAAAGTTTCATGGGGAAATCCAAGATGGCTGCCTGGTCGCCATACTGGATTTTCAAATCGTACCAGGAAAGGTATCTTGCACAACTAGACCCCAAGGGGAACCTGTGTACCAAATTTGGGAAAAGATCCATGCAGTAGTTCCTGAGAAATCACGATAACAAGGTTTCATGGGGAAATCTAAGATGGCTGCCTGGTGGCCATATTGGATTTTCGAATCGGACCAAAAAAGGTTTCTTGCACAACTAGACCCCAAGGGGAACCTGTGTAACAAATTTGAGAAAGATCCATGCAGTAGTTCCTGAGAAATCGCGATAACAAGGTTTCATGGGGAAATTCAAGATGGCTGCCTGGTGGCCATATTGAAAAAGGTTTCTTGCACAAATAGACCCCAAGGGGAACCAGTGTAGCAAATTTGAGAAAGATCCATCCACTAGTTCATGAGAAATCGCGATAACATGGTTTCATGGGGAAATCCAAGATGGCTGCCTGGTGGCCATATTGGATTTTTCGAATCAGACCAAAAAAGGTTTCTTGCACAACTAGATCCCAAGGGGAACCTGTGTACCAAATTTGAGAAAGATCCATGCAGTAGTTCCTGAGAAATCGCAATAACAAGGTTTCATGGGGAAATCCAAGATGGCCGCCTGGTGGCCATATTGGATTTTCGAATCAGACCAAAAAAGGTATCTGCACAACTAGGCCCCAAGGGGAACCTGTGTACCAAATTTGAGAAAGATCCATATGGTAGTTCCTGAGATATCACGATAACAAGGTTTCATGGGGAAATCCAAGATGGCTGCCTGGTGGCCATATTGGATTTTCGAATCGGACCAAAAAAGGTTTCTTGCACAACTACATGTAGACCCCAAGGGGAACCTGTGTACCAAATTTGAGAAAGATCCATGCAGTGGTTCCTGAGAAATCGCGATAACAAGGTTTCATGGGGAAATTCAAGATGGCTGCCTGGTGGCCATATTGGATTTTCGAATCGGACCAAAAAAGGTTTCTTGCACAACTAGACCCCAAGGGGAACCTGTGTACCACATTTGAAAAAAGATCCATGCAGTAGTTCCCGAGAAATCACGATAACAAGGTTTCATGAGGAAATCCAAGATGGCCGCCTGGTGGCCATATTGGATTTTCGAATCGGACCAAAAAAGGTTTCTTGCACAACTAGACCCCAAGGGGAACCGGTGTACCAAATTTGAGAAACATCCATGCAGTAGTTCCTGAGAAATCGCGATAACAAGGTTTCATGGGGAAATCCAAGATGGCCGCCTGGTGGCCATATTGGATTTTCGAATCGGACCAAAAAAGGTTTCTTGCACAACTAGACCCCAAGGGGAACCTGTGTACCAAATTTGAGAAAGATCCATGCAGTAGTTCCTGAGAAATCGCGATAACAAGAATTGTTTACGGACGGACGGACTGACGGACGGACTGACTGACGGACGACGGACGACGGACGACGGACCACGGACGAAAAGTGATTTGAACAGCCCACCATCTGGTGATGGTGGGCTAAAAAGACATATAATAGGGAGAGGTATAATTGATTGACTTTTCCTCTAAACTAAAGCTGCGCGCCGTTCTACATTTACACTAATCGACAGGATCATATTTATAGCTATACCAAATCATACGCGGCTTTGTTTGGACATATCAACTTCTAGGTTTTAAAAGAAATAATAAAATGCTGGGGGGTGGTATAATTTCTCGATCTTTCTTGAAAACTAAGCGGCGCGCCACTGTGGATCTAAACTATTCCGAACAAGCTTGTATACATCATACCATTAATTTCAGAGCGGCGCGCGGCTTTGTCTTTCATAGCCTTAGCGAATCATTAAATAAATATGAAAAAGATGTATTGTGAAGAGAGGTATAATTGATGGATTTTTCGTCTCAACTAAGCTGTGCGCCGTTCTGATTTTAATCTATTTTGAATGACCATGTACGTAGCTGCACCATACCATTAATTTCAGAGCGGCACGCGGTTTTGTTTTTGACATAACAATTTTTAACCTTTAAAATAAATTTAAAAAAATTCTTGGTTGTGATATAATTTCTCGACTTTTCTTTGAAACTAATCGAAGCGCCGCTGTGGAGCTGCACTATTTTGAACAAGCCGTATATACATCTGCACCATACCATTAATTTCAGAGCGGCGCGCGTTTTTACCTCCGTCGATCAGACGGAGGTCTAGGAGCGCAACGTGAAATCTCCCGCCAAATAATTGTCATATGGGGAACCCACGACTCGTGTGATTTCCAATAGGGATTGCAATGGTTCCCGACGAAATTTTGAAAAGTTTCTGGACACAAATGAATGCTTACGTCACAAAAGGTGTGTATCCTTTGCAGCGCTTCCACCGGGTCTCTTTATTCGAGGGTACTAAATTCGCGCGTGTACTTATAGTTTCGCGCTGGTACAGATGGCCGGTATGCGAGGTAAAGACAAACCTGCGCTTTCATAAAAAGTAAATTTTCACGAAAGAAAAACTCGCATTCCAGATAGTATAATTGGAAACTTCCTCGAGAATCTCTGAATCGGCAAAAAGATAAAGGACGAGTGCCATTCACCAGGATGCGAGTCGGAAGTGAGAAGTCAAATTCAAAGTCAGAGGTCAAAAACGTAAAACTCCGAAGAACTCTCTCGGCTTTTTCTTTTCTTTTTTTTTTTAGTTGGGGGGGTGAGGGTTGGGGAGATAGCGACTGAAAAAATATATCTTCCCATGCTTCAATCGTTATCTGTGAATCCGATCAACAACCTAGCCGGATAATCTGTCAAAAATTATCCGTCGTCTGGGTAAGGTTGAAGGGTCATCGGAAGCTCGAACTGTGATACAGGCAAAAACTGTTGTTGTTGTAGTCTGGAAAAAATAACTCTGCCTCACGAGGCGCTCTCTCGGCTTTTTCTTTTCCTTTTGTTTGAAGATGGGGGGGGAGATAGCGACTGGAAATATATATCTTCCCATGATACTTCAATCGTGCGCTCATGAATTCCACGGAAAAGCGGACATTGCTAAACAGCCCTTTTTCGCATAAAATTCACTCCACATTCTGTCGTAGACCCTATATTAGCATGCTGTTTGTTCTATTCGCTTCCTATGATCCCCGGGAACAAGCCAATAATAGAGAAGATGTGTTTTAATAGAGAAATATTTTTCCCGCAATTTTTTAACATGAAGAACTCGGGAAATTCTAAATTGTCAAAGAAGAAAAATTGCACTTTACTGAAAACTATACTATTTTGAAACATCTGCAGAAAAGATATGCATGTGGCGGGAGCTGTATACCTTAGTAAAAATAAGAGGTCAGAGTTTTAATTTTCTAAGTAGAAGAGATAAATTCACTCTAGGAATATTTTTTTGAAGAAAATGTGTAATTAATAAAGCACTTTTACCGATAAGATTTAAAAAGCGCACTCGTGATCCCATCACGGACTAGATTTAACCCCTGGGATGATCCAGTCGCGTTTTTCTCACGATGAAAAAAATCTTATCATCCTTGGGTACTGTATGTTAGTAAGAGATGGCATATAAGAAAAGTCAGATTGAAACAGAGCAGCAAAAAAATAGACAAGCAACACTAGTCAAGAGTCATGTCCGTTTCAGGTGATTCCGTCACGAACATTTCGAAGCATGATTTACTGAAAATGCTGGATCATCTGTAGATTTTTCATGGATCCGTAAACAGATGTCATATAGAATAGCAAACTAAACTTGAAACTACATGGGTATGACCACGGAACTTCCGAGTACATGACTTTGAATAAAGAAAAAGTCTTCCCAACGGTGATTCCGTCACGGTGGAATTCATGATCTGTGAATCCGATCAACAACCTAGCCGGACAATCTGTCAAAAATTATCCGTCGTCTGGGTATCGGAACTGTGATACAGGCAAAAACTGTTGTTGTTGTAGTCTAGAAAAATAACTGGCATACACTCTATGGAGAAGGACCTCGTGAGGCACAAAGTGCAATTTTTTGTTGTTGTTTATCTGCAAATCCGCTCAACTCGATGGGTATCTTTCACTTGTTCTCACAGTTGCCTGGCCTGTGTGATATTGGGTGGTCGAAGTCTACGTATAGTTTTTTTCAATAAATTATGGAAATTAATATAAACATATATACAGATATTTTTTTAAATAGATTTTTTTATAAGTGTATTTCTCTTTCTTCTTTGGCTCAATTAAAGTCATTCTCTAAAATGTGAAGCCGAGTTAATACAGTTTTTAATTATCTACCAAACCCTGTCCTCTATGACATAGAATAAAAGAGAAGTTGAGAATAGAACCGCTCAACACAGTCATTTCTAAACATCAAGTTGTACATAAGTATTTTTACTTACTCTGTACAAGCTGAGGGCATTTTTGTGGCTTTTGAAAATTTTAAGATTTTTGCGAGTCTGTCCATATTTAACTAAGCGACGTCCAAGCGAGCTAATGTACGCGCGTTATATTCATATCAAGTATGGTGCGGCTTGTGTTCAATGAGGCTTGGAATGTTTATACAATTAATTTTCTTCTCACTGTCACACAATAAATATTTGCTGCGTGGAATCCAGTCATTTGTTCCATAGGGGCAATATTCTCATCAGCCATCGCCATTCAATGTGAATGTGATACATGTACAAGTCCATGGTCATTGATACAGTAAGGTGAAGGCGAAGGTGACCTGTAACACCAGTATACAAAATTATACCGAGCGCATTGAATCCTCATCATATGATGTTGAGACAGATCAGAACGAAGTGTCGGTAAAATCAGGTGTGTTTTGAAGAGCATTCTGTCATCAATGATGATGTTATACTGTACACATACAAAATATGAAATGTTGCTGTGTTGGGCCTATAGCACAAAATCACAAGCAAGTTGGTACAACTAGGCACACAGGGTCTCATTTCTGTCGCTAACGTGTTGAATTGGATGAGGGGATCCTCTCATGGGGAGGTGTGGGTGGGATGGGGCCTAATGTCTCAAGCACTTTTCCAGGTTTTCCATCAATATACTCTATTCCATACCCCAATATTTCAAGCACGTCAAATCAAACAAAAAGTATTTGCTGGGAATGTGACTTTCACATCCCTGTCTGGACATGCTAGTGAGGAACCCTCAATCCCAGATTAATTACCATTGATGAAGCTAACGTCCAACAAATGCAAAGTTGAGCTTGGCATCCGACCGTATGTTATTCAGTGATGTATTAAGCTACGGACCCTGTTGCCTCGACGGAGGTCTTTGCGCTCATCCAGCGCTTGTTTTAAATATATCCTCTCACAAGAGTAAAAAAATGGAAAAAGATACAAGAGGGGGAGGGGTAGAATTGAAGGACTTTTGGTCTAAACGAAGTTGCGCGCCGCTCCAAATTTACACTATTTTGGAAGACCATGTATGTAGCTACACCATACCATTAATTTCAGAGCGGCGCGCGGCTTCGTTTTTTTTTTATATACTATCTCAAAACAGTAAAATAAATAAAAACACAGCATTTTTTAGATTGAATGGTTCGAACGTATATGTCAAAAACGCATAAATTCAGAGTAAATTCAGAGCGGCGCGCAGCTTAATTTAGACGAAAAGTTCTCCAATTAAGCCTCTCCAAATAATATAAATTTTCATATTTTTTACTGCTTCGAGGAAGTATATGAAAATCTACGGAAGCGTATTAGCGCCAGTGTGAAAAAAAAATTCCGAGATTTATCTCCTAATTAGGACTTATTATATCCTAATTAGGACTTATTATCTCCTAATTAGGAGATAATTATCTCCTAATTAGATGATAATTATCTCCTAATTAGGACATATTATCTCCTAATTAGGACTTAATATCTCCTAATTAGGAGAAAATTATTAGGAGATAATTGTGATCAGTTGTTGCCCCATTTATCAGCTATATCGTGAGTAGTATGCAAAGCACCGTAACCCCGGCTCAACTTGACCTTTGACCAAACCACTTTTAGTCGAGAGTTGTACAATTACAAGCGTCTAGTCCGTCATTCATAATCCAGCCGTCGTCCATTAGAGAATATCCGCGTCCATAATCCAAAGACCTATTCCATTTTCCATATAACAGTATTAGCACCAAATTCAAAAAGACAATCATAGTATACATAAACATAGGCTTGTTTCTTGCAAGAGAGAAGCGGTCAACAGTTTTCAATGATGCCGGCAAGACATCATGATGTTCCAAAAATATCAAATCCGTATCGCTGATCAGTATTCTTAATCCATAATATTCGTTGTAAAGTCGTCATCTAAAGAGGGAGGGAGGAGGGAGGGAATTTGGCTTAATGTCACACTCAAGTTTGTTTCACTCATATGGTGACAGTCAGTTTGGTTGGTGGAGGAAGCCGGGGTACCCGGAGAGAACCACCGCCCTTCGGCAAGTAACTGACAGACTTTCACACATGGACCAGCTGGGCTCGAACCTGTGCCAGTTCAGCGGTGTGAGGCTAGCGGTCACCAGCGAAGCGCCTTAGACCACTCGGCCATCTAAAGAATGATGTATCTCAGCCACGCTTTGATTGTGACTGTTCATATGAGTACCATGAGGATCTTGAAGTACATGGGTTCATACGGCCCCTAGCCCCGGGCTAAGCGGTATTAGACACAAGTTACAAAACGTAGCGCCATAGATCTTGCACGCTACGTTCGTATTTTTCTATCAGCATGCGATAGGTTGTTATGCAAGGAATGGTTTACCCCAATGGAACGGTCAAAGACGCTATAGTTCCGGCAAAGGCCACTTTCGGTCACGTGACCACAAGTGACGTCTGGGGATGTATTCCTCCGGGGTGATACGGTCATGTCCGACGGTGATGCGGTCATGTCCGTAGAGAAGCCTCCGCGCACAGAAAGTAGTCCCTTGTCAACGAGATTTTAATACGCTGGTGGTCGATTCCCTTGCGTCATAATACCATGATACCGATGAGAAAACAACAAGGATGACAGGTCAATCATTTTATTTTCCCTCCAGTACATCATACCCATCCTGGGTGAGCCGCGTTGGGTATGTTTACACTTAAAGTAGGCTCTTGTCCAATCAGAAGCCTTCCTTCAATCTTCTTTCGGTGTGACCTAAGCATTGCCGGGCAGGCCAGGATACCGTTCAGTCAGCATGTCCCGAAACAGTTCGCATTCTGATTGCATTTTCCAGAGCCTCGGTGGGTGGTAACCCCATATACTCTTCCAAGTGACGCTTGGTCTTCATGATGGACCTGTGCGTGTGGTCGCCATTCAGCCCGCGCATTCACTCACTCACTCGCTCACTCACTCACTAGCGTTAGAGCGTCACTGCGTTTAGGGCATCACTGCCTTGAGACGAGCGTTGGGCATGCCTCACTCCCGGAGCTCCGGAGCCTGAGCTTGGAGCTCTCGGAGCTCGGAAGTGACGTCATCGTACGCATGCGCACACACACCTGTGGTGCACCTTGTATCCTATAGCCCATAGATAATTATCTCCTAATTAGGAGATAAAATTTTCTCCTAATTAGGAGATATTAAGTCCTAATTAGGAGATAATAATTCCTAATTAGGAGATATTAAGTCCTAATTAGGAGATAAATCTCGGAATTTTTTTTTCACACTGGCACTAATACGCTTCCGTAAAAATCAATGCCGCATCGTCTAAACTAAAAGATTTGGTGTAGCTGTAAAAAGGCTTGTGCAGATTAGAGTAGATGGACAGCGGCGCGCCGCATAGTTTTAAAGAACAGTCGAGAAATTTTACCACAACCCAGGATTTTTAAAATTTCTTTTAAAGACTGGAAATTTATGTCAAAACAAAGCCGCGCTCCGCTCGAAAATTAGTGGTAAGGTGTAGCTACATAGATGTTCTTTCAGGACAAAGTAAATTCAGAGCGGCGCGCAAGTCACTTTAGACGAAAAGTCCAATAATTATACCGCTCCTCATAATATATCTTTTTTTTATGTTTCGACACAGTATATAAAAACCGAAATCGCAGACCGCTCTTAATTATTGGTATGGTGCAGCTGTATACAGGCTTGTTCAGAATAGTGTAGATCCACTGCGGCGCGCCGCTTTGTTTAAAAAAAAGTCGAGAAATTATATCCACCGATCATATTTAGTTTTGTTTCATTCAAAGTTTCAAAATTATGAGTAAAAATGCCGTGCGCCACTCTAAAATCAGTTTTATGGTGTAGCTATATATATGGTATTGGAGAATAGAGTCGGTCCTGAGCAACCCGCGACTTAGTTTGGACGAAAATTCGATCAATTTTACCCTACCACTAACCTATTTGCCTTTTTTGAAATTTTCTTTAAACGTTTTGAATTTAAACAGGAAAAGACAAACGGCGCACCGCTTTGAAATTATTGGTATAGTGTAGCTGTGTACAGGTTTGTTCAGACAGAGTACATCCACAGCAGCGCGCCGCTTAGTTTTAAAGAAAAGTCAAGAGACTATACCAAAACCCAGCATATTTTTTTATTTTTTTTTATAAATCACATGTCAAAAATTAAGCCGCGCGGCGCTGTGAAATTAATTTTATAGTGTAGCAGTATACATCTTTCAGAATAGTGTAGATTCAGAACGGCGCGTAACTTAGGTTTGACGAAGTATCCATCAATTATATCTCTCGTATTATATTTCCTTTCATTTTATACTGTTTCAATATTATATATATATTACAAAAACAAAAAACGCGGCGCTCTGAAATTAATTGTATGGTGTAGCTGTATACAGGCTTGATAAGAATGGTGTAGATGCAAAGCGACGCGCCTCTTACTTAAAAAAAATTCTAGAAATTATATATATCCAACATATTTTGTTTTGCTTTTTGAAAATTTCGAAAAAAATAAAGTAGATAAAGATCGACCTGTGACGTTTTTTTTAAATTTTACCTAATCCCTACCTATTTGTTTTTGTTTGTTTGTTTGTTTTTTCTTTAAACGTTTTGAAATTAAACCGAAAAAAAACACGGCGCACCGCTCTGAAATTTGTGTTGCAGATGTATGCACGGTCTTTCAAAATACAGTATTCAGTGTAGCGCGCAGCTTAGTTTTGAGAAAAAGTCCATCAATTATACTTCTCCTTATGATATATATTTTTTATTTATTTACTGTTGCGAGATGATATATACAAAAAAGCCCCACGCCGCTCTGGGATTAATGATATGGTGTAGCTCTATACAAGCTTGTTCAGAATAGTGTGGATCTGCAGAGGAATGTCGCTTAGTTTTAAATAAAAGTCGATAAATTATACCACAACGCAGTATTTTTTTTAAATTTCTGTTAAAGGTCGGAGATGTATGTCAAAACAAAGCCGCGAACTGCTTTGAAATTAATGGTATGATGTAGCTATATACATGATTTTTCAGAATAGAGTAAATTCAGCGCTAAGCGCAGAAAAATTCATACCTCTCCCCATTTATGTTTTTAGCTCATCTGGGCCGAAGGCCCGATGGGCTTATGTCATGGCCTGACTGCCGTCGTCCGTCGTGCGTCGTCCGTCGTCCGTTGTGCGTCGTGCGTAAACATCTTCTTCTCTGAAACCGCTTGGCCGATTAAGCTGAAACTTGGCATGCATGGTCCCCCCAACGAGGACACCAGAATTTGTTCATGCCGTGTCGATACGATTTTAAATATGGCCGCCATGGCGGCCATCTTGAATTTGCCATTGAAACATTGTTATCGCGATTTCTCAGGAACTACTGCATAGATCTTTCTCAAATTTGGTACACAGGTTCCCCTTGGGGTCTAGTTGTGCAAGATACCTGTTGTGGTCTGATTCACAAATCCAATATGGCCACCAGGCGGCCATCTTGGATTTCCCCATGAAACATTGTTATTGTAATTTCTCAGGAACTACTTTGTGGATCTTCCTCAAATTTGGTACACAGGTTCCCCTTGGGGTCTAGTTGTGCAAGATACCTTTTCTGCTCTGATTCGAACATCCAATATGGCCACCAGGCAGCCATCTTGGATTTCCCTATGAAACTTCGTTATTGTGATTTATCAGGAAGTACTGCATGGATCTTTGTCAAATTTGATACACAGGTTCCCCTTTATAGTGTCTAGTTGTGCAAGATGCTTTTGTGGTCTGATTCAGAAATCCAATATGGCCACCAGGCGGCCATCTTGGATTTCGAAATGAAACCTTGTTATCTCGATTTCTCAGGAAGTACTGCAGGGATCTTTCTCAAATTTGGTACAGAGGTTCCCCTTGGGGTCTAGTTGTGCAAGATATAATTTGTGGTCTGATTGAAAAATCCAATATGGCCACCAGGTGGCCATCTTGAATTTGCCAGTGAAATCTTGTCATTATTTTTCGTTAACTACTGCATGGATCTTTCTCAAATTTGGTACACAGGTTCCTCTTGGGGGTCTAGTTGTGCAAGATACCTTTTCTGCTCTGATTCGAACATCCAATATGGCCACCAGGCGGCCATCTTGGATTTCCCTATGAAACTTCGTTATCATGATTTATCAGGAAGAACTGCATGGATCTTTCTCAAATTTGATATACAGGTTCCCCTTGGGGTCTAGTTGCGCGAGATACAATTTGCGGTCTGATTGAAAAATCCAATATGACCACCAGGCGGCCATCTTGGATTTCCAGATGAAACATTATCACGATTCTAAGGAACTACTGCATGGATCGTTCTCAAATTTGGTACAGAGGTTCCCCTTGGGGTCTAGTTGCGCAAGATACAATTTGTAGTCTGATTGAAAAATCCAATATGGCCACCAGACGGCCATCTTGGATTTCCAGATGAAACATTGTTATCGTGATTTCTCAGAACTACTGCATGGATCTTTCTCAAATTTGGTACAGAGGTTGCCCTTGGGGTCTAGCTGTGCAGGATACCATATATGGTCTGATTGAAAAATCGAATATGGCCACCAGGTGGCCATCTTGGATTTCCCCATGAAATTTTGTTATCGTAAATTCTTAGGATATTACTGCATGGATGTTGATACACAGGTTCCCCTTGTGGTCCAGTTGTGGAAGATAACTTTTTTTGGTTCATTTCGAAAATCCAATATTGCCGCATCTTGAATTTCCCATGAAACTTTATCATAAAATCTCAGGAAATAACTGCATGGATCATTTTATAGTGTTCAGGGGGGACAACACAAGTTACAAACTCATCT
>JAVTVY010010361.1:0-47489 GCA_036873755.1 Hanleya hanleyi | reverse complement strand
TATCCCTGTGATGTTCCGTATCTAGGCCATGCTTTTATTATAGAAGTTCATCTGAACACCTTGAATGGAATGGGTTAAGTGGAAATAGATATTAATATTGAAGAACAAATGATATAATAACTGAACTGATGAATTGATGGCGAACAGTTAATTGAGCGTAAGGCGATGGTATACTATGTACAATATTTGGTAGGCCAAGAAATGTCCTGACTTAGACATGTAGATGTAAAATGAATAAGATTCCATATACCTTGAGTATCTGTGGATCGTATATTTCAATCTTTCTTTTATGGCATTGAAAATTAAATTTCTCAAAGAAATCGGACAGTGTAAATTCCACAACTGATATTTTGCAGGTTTGGTAGATTTTAGGCAAGGAGACGAAATCCGTATACCGACACGCGGTAGGCGCGGTTAACCATGATTTTTCCATACGCTCTCATATAAACTGCGTTATCAAGAATTGTCGCGAGTACATATTCAAAAATCGGCTCATTGAAGTAATCAAAGCATTGGCCTTCAATCGGTAAGACCACCATCGACTCCCAAAAGTCCAATTTTCAAGGTACAGCGAGCCATCGTGGTTGTCTGTTCTCGACAAATATGAAGTCGCCAACAACATATTGATTCTGCCAGAATGTCATTTTTACAGAGTGTAACAGATGTGTGGATAGGAAGCTGTCTATACTTGTGTGTATCAATCATTTGTCTAGACTTGTCATGATGAGGGACCAGGAGCAATTTCCTCTCATAACAGATATAGCATATATGATTTATTACTAGAAATGTCTCAGTCTGTTGTTATATTCTCACCTATACATGTTGCCACTGAGTGGTGCACTCTCTCTTAAATTTCCGAATTTTGTTTGAAGGACACATTATTAGAACTGAGATTTTCAGGGCATTTGACTAGATGAACATTCACATAATTAGTCGATCAGTGGTTAAATTTCTAGTTTTAGAACTGATTACAACGGATCTCAACATTATTAAGTTCACCTAGACCAGGGACATTATCGCGGACTATAGACCGATCGGGCGAGATGAATCGTCTTTATGTGGAAATTCAAATTGATCTCGAGGCTTCCTCAAAAACGTTAGCAAGCATGTATCAATTGGAAATTTATTCCCTAATAAAATATTGGAATGTCAACTTTGCTAGAAGTAAACTCGTAACAATCAAACCTCACAAACAGCAATTCACAAACAGTTTGGTTTTATGAACTGCAAATAAAAAATCGTCTTGGGAAATTTGCATTCTGACCTAAGTCGTTTTGCCACGATACATATAGCAAAATGAAGAAACCCATCTTTTATTTTAGGCAGACAAAATAACCAAACAGTAATTACACTCAAGGTTATAGAACCAGCAGAATGCGAATGATCTACTTCCTTCTATATACGCTGAGGTAACACTCTAGACAAGCTGGGGATTCGATTCCAGTCACTCAGCCTCCACCTCAATTATTCCACTTGTATATCGAATTGACAAACTGTCTTTTCCATCACCAAGAGGGATTCCGTGAAGTTCAAGAGATTCACGAAGGAGAATTTCAACATAAAGAAAATCCCGACTACAGGACAATTTCCAATAACTCTACATTAAATTCATGAAGAGGGACTGTATGAAGTTTCTAGCTTTTACCACCCAGCGACAGCCAAAGGTTATTTATTCCCATTATGACAGTCTTTTGTTGAAACCACGGATCCTACGGGTGACGGTATAGTGAAATGGAGCGGTTATTTATACGGTATTTCATATGTTCGCAGAAAGCGAGAGGAAGTTGACTTAAGCTCGCCGAAGAAAATGAACTAGAGCCGCAGACGATTTATGTTTCTCTCCTCGCGATTTTGGTGATAAGATTTTGATGTGATAATGGAATAAAGTCAAACAATGGCGGATCCATAAAGTTGACGGATTTCATATACATTGTAAGACAGACACGCACATCTTCTGACTGGGCCGTTATCCCATTAAAGAGCACTGCAATGATACTGATG
Organism: Hanleya hanleyi; assembly: GCA_036873755.1. Taxonomy (NCBI): domain Eukaryota; kingdom Metazoa; phylum Mollusca; class Polyplacophora; order Lepidopleurida; family Hanleyidae; genus Hanleya; species Hanleya hanleyi. The sequence continues at coordinate 45,488 of JAVTVY010010361.1, read as the reverse complement.
AAATCAGAATTATGTTCTGTTCATCCGTATAATTCCTGTTTTTCTAAGATAAATTGTATGTAGCATGTCTGTAACGGCGTACAGTATATTCCCTCATAATTCTGCCAGTCTAGTAAAGTGATGAAATATTGGTCGGTTAGAATTGCAAAATAGTGAGCAGCACAGAAAATGTACGACTAGATTTCCCTTAATGCAGAATATTGCATATTGTAAAGACCTGCTTCTTAATATTTTCTCCAAACAATGGATGTTAATTATCCAAAACGGTGTGAAATTGGCACTACATTGCTTTATATACTGTACCGAAACGCATTATGCAATCAAATCAATAGACTAATTTTGATGATTGAAGCTTTTTGAAGGTAGTTGATGTCTATTGGTGGAGCAATTTTTCGAAATTTTTTTCTGTTGAAAATTATTAAATATGATAGAGAATAATTATTCCAGCCGAAGTAAACTAATTTCGTATATTTTTTAATTAATTAATTAATTATTTTGTTTGCTTTGTCACCAGAAAACTATTGTAATTACTGCAGGATTTACTGTAGCATTAACAGAGTTCTCGTAAAGAGACACGTTTCGTATATCAAACAGATTGAGACATGTGCACATATGTAGAGCTCGGTTGATTATATTTTTTCAATATATACTCAGAAAAATGGGGGTGAAGAATTGTTGTTTGCTGAATATCCAAAATCCAGTTCATTATCGAAGCATTGGCCTTCGCATGAATTCCATTGCAAGGGAATCACGGTTTGAAAGGTAATTTAAAAGTTAGAAGCTCTCGTTATTGAAATTTTATTATCTATAAGCAGACTTTCTACGTCTTATCGCCTAGTTATTGCTGTCAAGTTTCAAATAAAGTATAATATCCTCCGAAATATTGCAGATTTTTCGTTATATAATCATTGGAAATGTCCGTGACGGAATCACAGTGAAAGTCCTACGTTTTGACTAGTGCTGCTTGTCTAATTTTTTGCTGCTCTGTTTCGATCTGATTATTCTGTAAGACATTTATTACTAACATATAGTACCAAAGGATGATAAGATATTTTGCCCTCGTGAGAAAAGCGCGACTGGGTCATCACAGGATCGTGACAGAATCACGAGTGCGCTTTTTTAAACTTCTTGGGAAAAGATCTTCTTTAATTACATATTTGTTTCCAAAAAATAGTCCTAGGATGAATGTATCACTTCTAATTATAAAATTAAGACTCTGAACTCTTATTTTGGCCAATGTATACAGTTCCTGCCAAATGCATATTTTTTTATTACAGATGTTTTAAAATAACACAAGGCTATTCTATGGATAACAACTTCTTTATTGCTGTGGAGCTGACGTTTCGTTGGAGATACTTCCAACTTTTTCAAAGCTAATGATCTACATAGTACAGTTGAGGGTATTTATACAAGTGATAACAAGGTCACAAAAAAAGTTTCATGAGTTAATCATGTCAAAATAAAGAAATTCAAATAGTGAATATGGCTATTATAATCTCCTAATCATCTAGGCGGGTAAAGACAATGGGTGATTACAGATTAAGTTCAAAGTGGCCTCATGGTAAAAGTGACAAAATTATTGAATCTTATATGTGTGAGGATTATACAATTGGTAAGAGATAATCACATGGATAAATAGCATAACGTGTGAGAAGTACATAAAGGATAATGAAAGGATTAACGGTCACGGTGGTAAGATATAATATTCAATAATTTTGTCACTTTTACCATGAGGCCACTTTGAACTTAATCTGTAATCACCCATTGTCTTTACCCGCCTAGATGATTAGGAGATTATAATAGCCATATTCACTATTTGAATTTCTTTATTTTGACATGATTAACTCATGAAACCTATTGTGCTATGATTATTTTGTGACCTTGTTTGCTTGTTATCACTTGTATAAATACCCTCAACTGTACTATGTAGATCATTAGCTTTGAAAAAGTTAGAAGTATCTCCAACGAAACGTCAGCTCCACAGCAATAAAGAAGTTGTTATCCATAGAATAGCCTTGTGTTATATACGCCGACTTCTAAATGCCTATCAAAGAAACTGTTTTAAAATAGTATACTTTTCAGTAAGAGGCAACTTTTCTTCCTTGACAATTTCGAATTTCCCGATTTGATCGGGTTTATAAATTACGGGAAGAATAATTTGCGCTTAAAACACATCTTCTCTGTTACTAGAGTGTTCCCGGAGATTATAGGAAGCGAATAGAAAAAGCAGCATGCTAATATAGAGTCAACGAAAAAATGTGGGGTGAATTTTGTACGATAAAGAGCGTTTTTTGGTGACGGGCGCTTTCGCGTGGAATCATGATCACTGCAAAACACATGGTTGTTTTCGTAGAGGATCACCAAAGCCTTCGGAATGTAAATATTTGTGTTTCAGAGAGCCATCATGCTTGTCTATTTGCGACGAATATGAAATCTCCATTTTATAGACTGTAACATCATATGTGCGAGCTAGGAACTGGGAGCGTTGTGACAACGTTGCTGCAACATTAGCCTTTCGTTGTTCCGGTAGACCTTTCACAACGGATATCATATGGATTACGAATACCGATCAGCGATACGGATTTGATATTTTTGGAAAATCATGATGTCTTGCCAGCACCAATGAAAACTGTTGACCTCTTCTCTGTTGCAGAAAATATTTATGTATACTGTGATTGTCTTTTTGAATTTGGTGTTAATGCTGTTATATGGACTATGGAATAGGTCTTTGGATTATGGACGCGGATATTCTTTAAAGGACGATGGCTGAATTATGAATGACGGATCAGGCGCCTGGAAGACAAATCACAACCATCTGTATTCGTTCTGTATTTGTTTAGATGTACTAAACGGATGAAATACCAGAAGGACAGACCAGAAAGTAAGATGCCGTTTTATACAGTGATTGCTTCTCGAAGTTTTCTCTAAATCTTAGGAAATTTCGCCATTGCGAAAGATATCAACATGAATTTTAACCCTGATCGACGTGTACTTTAGGGCTTTCTCCGAATGAGCTTCCATAAGTATGTACGTCCGTACAGGTCTGAGTGTCGTGTTGCTATTATGACTCAGAAATGAATATCTCACTTCACATTAGATTACAGGGATAATTAATCCGTACAGGGATAATTAGCACGTGCAAGGGTTTTCGTAAAATATGGATGTTTTATGGCAGTGACTCCACAAATAATGTCGTTGGGTCCACAGTTGTGAAAATAAGCCTCGACATGCTCGCCTGCTATTGTGACATTAGCTGGCGACCGGACAATCGATAATGACACAGTTGTTGTCATTTGTACTTCCTACAAGGCCCTGCAGCGGTTTCCCGTTGAGAGGCCTATCTTTCCCGTTATTATTCCTTAACATGCAACCACTCATCTTCTCAACAGAAATAAAATTTGATAAAAAGTCAAGCTTTCGAATCATTAATCATAATACCGGTATTATATAACTCTTGAAAACGGGGATCAGAATTATATAATTCTTGAAAACGCGGGACCAAAATCCAAGTGTCCTAATTCAGCTTAAAGAAAGATTATTAAACACAGAGATTTTCAGAACATTTCAGTAGATGAGCGCTCATTAGAATTAGTCGATCAATGGGTACATTTCTCGTTTTAGAATTGATTACAGCGGACCTCAACATGATTAATAAATTTTAGAGAATTTCACTTAGATCAGGGACATGTAATCCATGCAATTGTCACAGACTATTGACTGAGATCGAGTAGTATTTGTGTGGAAATTCAAATTACCCCCTTGATCTCGACGCTTCGCAAAATCGTTCGCAATCCTGTATCACTTGGAAATCTATTCCCTCATACGAGATTGGAGCGTCAACTTTACTAGAAGTATACTCCTAACAACCAAACCCCACCAACAGTAATTCACAGACAGATTGGTTTTATGAACTGCAAAATAAATAAACGTCTTGGGAAATTTGCATTCTGACCCAACTCGTTTTCCTAACATACATGCAAAATAAAGAAACCTATCTTCTATTTTAGGCAGACAAAATAGCCAAACAGTAATTACACGTAAGATTATAGAGATGACAAACCAGCAGAATACGAATGATCTATTTCCTCGTATATACGCTGAGGTAACACTCTAGACACTAGTCCTAGTCACTCGGCCTCCACCTCAATTATTCCACTTGTATATGGAATGGACAAAATGTCTTTTTCATCACCAAGAGGGATTCCTGTAAGCTCAAGAGATTCGCGAAGGAAAATTCGCTTGATTTCCGGCATAAAGAAAATTCCGACTACAGGACAATTTTCAATATCTCTACATTAAATTCATAAAGAGGGACTGTATGAAGTTGCTAGCTTTTACCATGGTAGTGACGGCCAAAGGTTATTTATTCCCATTATGACAGTCTTTTGTTGAAGCCACGGATCCTACGGGTGAGGGTATAGTATCTAAATGGAGCGGGTATTTATAGGATACTTTATATGTTCGCAGAAAGCGGGAGGAAATTGACCTAAGCTCGCTGAAGAAAATGAACTAGAGCCGCAGACGATAGAACTTTGTTTCTCCCTTCTCGATTTTGGTGATAAGATCTTGATGTGATAATGAAAGAAAGTCAAACAATAGCGGATCCATAGAAGTTGAAGGATTTGATATAGATAGTAATGAAATCATGCAAGTCTTCTGACTGGGCCGTTAGGGACTGTTCAAAATTTATCGGAGGGGGGCGATGCAATTCACTGGGGGGCAAGAAGTTTTTTCTTGTGGTTCGAGAGGGGGGTGCGTACTTTTTTACTGGTCCAATCAGGGGGGTGCTTACTTTTTTTGCCAACTTCAACTTGATGGGGGGGGGGGAATTTTTTATCTCACCTTACGAAGTAAAGGGGAGATATTGTGAGGGGGAAAGAGGATGTCGTCGTCGGTGTCGGTGTTTCTTGGCCTGGAAATGATAAGGTTTTTGGTTTAGCAAATTCAAAAAAAATCTAGAAAATTTAGAAAAAATATAAAAAAAATATGGAGGTGGGGGGAGGTGCACATGTACATCTGTACTTAGAAAGTTTGCTGCAGTTGTCAGCTGTTATTGGATGATTATGAATCTTGGTAAACGTGTTTCATATGATTAGAGGATGTACCTGTGCTATTTAGGAGATGATGAAATATTAATTTTTGTTCAAATTTTGAGGGTTTTGTCTTAGTAATCTGTCAATGATAATTTACATGTATATACCCCCACCTTTACAGTCAAAAACTATGTGTCACGTGCTACAAGTCACCAGAACAAGTTGATGTCTCATTGCAATTTGACATTTAATAATCGGAATCGGAACAATGAATCAACAGCCAATAGTACCAGTACTTATCTAAAATTCATCAACGCCCAGGTAATTTTTGCTCGGTCTCTATTAAAAAAAATGAAATCAAAATCGTAAATGTTCATTGTTGATAACAAATTTATACAAAATATTTTTTTTTATACAAGGTGGGAGTTTTGTGTGAATTTTTTATTTTTGATTTTTTTTATTATTATTATTTTTACTTTTTTTAGGGTTTTGTCTGTGAGGGTTTCGTCAGTGGGTGTATTGAAAACTGGAACTCCCCCCTTATACTTAAAGAGTATCAAAAGCCTTTAGGCATTGTCAGCAAAAGCCAATGAAAAAAACACACGTTCTTGAAGTCACAAACCTCCATTGAATTTACTGGGTGGCTGTTATACTACATGTAAGTGGCAGTGAAATGGTTTGTGCTATATTTTAGAATTCATTGAACCATTGTCACAGGTTAATAAAAAAAAATTAGCCCCGTTTTCTTGACCCCCCACCCCCGCTTTAACCCTGGTTGCCATGGCATTAGACGCCATGTCCTCATTCCAGGAGCTGTCATTTAGAAAAATGGTGGGGAATGTATGCTGATTTTTCCATATTTTTTAGAGGAAAAGCCAGGCTATTCGGTGTGGTATGTCAGTAGTGGCCGTGTATATTAGGAAATATAGTTTTGGTCAGATGTGCCCATCTCATTTACTGCATAATAAGTAAGGCAAATATTTAGTGGTTTGTGACCTGAAATACAGTCCTTAAAAGACTGTATTGAGAATGGACCAGTTTTCGACACTGATACATTCACGATAACGGGCCGATCTCCGATGACAATCACACAATTACGCGCGTGTACCACATTACAATGAACCTTACCCGACGATCTTTTACACAAAGAAGATGAATACAAACGGTTTAGCAGTGTTTAGATAATTTCTGGATTCACAAACAGCACATGTTCAAACAAGGGAGATAACTTATGAATAGTCATATCAAGGGAGACTAATCTGCCTCCATAATCACACCAGGGGCGATAACTCTTGAAATTAACTTAAATATCCATTGGGTCCACTGTTAATCCCCCTCATCATCATACACAAAGAGTGGGAGTGTAATTGTGTTGTTGTTGATGTTCACTCTTGATTATTCAATATACATGCAAAATAATCAATATCATATTCAAGGAACACACTTTACTTGAATCAAATTATCTATATTTGTGTTCATGAGACATTCAAGTTGAGTTAAAAAATGATAATAATAATAATAGCCTGAGAATGAGGATGCTATTTATCTTGTGTGCATATATATCCAATAAGATATGTGTTTTCATTGGTTTGGGTTTGTGTTCAAATATACTCAATTTTGTACTACTGAGGCTCTGGCTGGTCAAATCGTCATATTTTTGTCCCTGTGAACGTCGACGAAAACAAACTTTGGTCTCGCTCATCAATGCGACAAAAAAAGTCTTGTCCCATCCAGAGATGCCGTTAAAAAAATGTTGGTCCCTGCCCTAAATTAACCGGTCCGGTCCTCCTGATAATTTTTGCCTGGTCTCTAATTGCTTGTGTCCATCAAATGTTTCTTCGTCTACCAGGGCCTTATTCAAATACCGCCAAGTCCAAGGGGTTCCCTGTGCTTTGCATGGTTCATGTTCATACTTTATTACAGTTAGAAACCAACACATTACACACATTTACTCTGAGTATGGTGGCATTGATTCAAGTGGAATTTTGTTGTCATGATTATGATATGTCCAGTATAATACCTATACCTGTCGTTTCCAGGCTTTGAACTACTGGAAGGCTCCAAGCTAACTAATATTAAAAGGGATGATGAGTTAATGAATCATTTACGTACAACCTCCTGTTTTTTACCATTAAATATATACAACTGTACCGGTATTGACTTCTGTGAATTTGCTTCTCTGGTATGGAGGGGGGTCTTGAGGGTTTTTTTGAGACCTCATGGGGGGTCAGAACATTTTTAGGACTCCGAGAGGGGGGCAATAACTTTTTTAAAGATCACTTGAGGGGGGTTGGCACTTTTTTAATCTATATTTTTTCAATGCACCCCCCCCCCCTTCGTTAAATTTTGACCGGTCCCTTATCCCATTAAAGGACACTACAATGATACTGATGAAATCAGATTGATGATTCATCCCACTTATTTTATAATTCCTGTTTTCTAAGATAAATTGTATCTGGCATGTCTGTGACGACGTACAGTATATTCCCTAATAATTCTGCCACTATAGTAAAGTGATGGAATATTGGTCGGTTAGAATCCCAAATATTGTGCAGCATGGTAACTGTAAGGCTACATTCCGCTTAATGCAGAATATTGTGTCAGTAAGTTTAAACATCTGCTTATTAATATTTTCTCCAAACAATGGATGTTAATTATCCAAACGGTGCGAAATTGGCGTTAGAACGTTAGAATTCACAACAATGTTTCAATGCGCCACAAGATACACTGCAAAAACAATGAATAATATAACGCTTAGTATCTTCTCCGATATATTAGCAACAAGGCTAAGTCACGCAGAATGATGAAACTCTACAACTTAGGCTACATTTAAGATGCTTTACAACATGAATTAGCATCAAGGGGTACACCATGTTCAAAGTTTTCTAGCGGAGACTGTGTTGCATAAAAGCACAGAACTTATTGAGACAATCTAAGTAGTTCCATACTTAGCAGATAAGTTTTTAGTGCAAAGGTTCAACCCTAATGATTTCACTTTTGGAATGTAGTAGGGGCATTCTGCATCCTGGAGATTATGGCCTTAAATTAGCCTTTAATTCAGTAAAGTATGAAATAACGTTCGTAACTCCTTCGGTTTCAACCTCAATGATGGCTGATCTCTCGCTGGTAGTCTCTCGCTGGCAGATGTAATATCAGGGGTTCATATATGAATTTTGTAAGTCGAAATCCCTCTCCTTACACTTCTCGTCCCTTCAGAGGGTGGCACACCCAAAATCATCCAGGTCATGTTCTGGGTTTATTGGGAATATGAGCATCCATTATCTTATTAATAATGTACAATTTGAATTTTTTAAACAGCAGGAACACGGTACTATGATATTTCTTGCGATGACACCCGTGCGATCCAGCTTAACGGGTCTTTTGGACATTATCTGCATATGGCTCCAAATGTTTTTGTGCGGTATTACATTCCAACAAAACTTGTTCGTTGGAATCCAATGGACGCTGGCGTTATAGAAATTACTTTCCCCAAATTCCCTTTGACAAATATATGAGGAATCGGTTCTATAAGTATCTGTCTGATTTACATGTTGGTACTCTTATCTGAAAAAAAGCCCGATGTCATGAAGATGCAGATATAGCAAAATATGGTTTCTCAGACAAGCGATGAAATGAGAAAAATCTGCTTGCTCATAGCATCTATCTGTCAGGTGTGGAACGGCTGACATGATGAATGACCTTACTTATCCGGTCTGGCAAAAAACGGATTGAGATTCGATGAATAATGGATAAGGAAAACGGAATATAATCACACTTCGGGAACTGCGAATTACTAAATCGAGGAAGGGTTAATTAAATTCTCGTGCCATTTCCAAATATGATGGTTCTCTTTGGTGAATAATGATCGAATATTACATCACGATAATGTTAACACTAATGTGGCAAGGACAGAGGAAATGAAATGCAACGTTTCATTGTGCTTTTCCGGTATGTTTTATCCATGAATTGTGATATTAAAACGGGGTAGTATTGCCGCTTCAGCTGGTGATGGCTATTTTGTTATCCTGAAGAGTTATTTTTTACTAGAAATCATATGACATTAGAGAAATGAAGGAATTAGAGGGGTTTACGAAACACGACTATGCAGCGCATAATAAAACATTTCGGGGATTTATGGATGTAATGTTCTTGGTATGGCCCCAGTATTTAGTTGAATAACTGATCAAACAGACAAAGTTTACTCGGCCATGTTTTCTGTCGATCACTGCCAGGTGGACTGAGATATCTTTCTAACTGTAAAAGATCCGACTTTCAACAGTCAGCCGTCGCCCATAGCTACTCAGATCCTTTCCGAAATATGAACATCCATTATCTTATTAACAATGAAAATATGACATTGATCAACAATATTGATTTGATATTTTTGGAACATCATCATGTCTTGCCGGCCTCATTCAAAACTGTTGAACGCTCCTTAGAAAGTAGTTTATGGGTATGTATACTATCATTTTTCTTTTTTAATTTGGTGGTGATGCAGTTCTATGAAATAGTTCTTTGGGTTGTGGACGCGGAGATTCTTTAATGGATGACGAATGAACATTGAATGACGGACTAGACGCTATTATTATAAAGAATTTCCGCATCTACATGAAACAGCATTAGAACCTATCTCTATGTAGGCATAAAACAAAATACAGAGTAGGCAACAGCTTCCAAAGACGCCGACAAGACTTCATAATATCTATATCGTCAAACCCGCCCCAAATCACCGACCAGCAGGCTCAGGTTATGGTAAACTTCTTCCGAGTTGGAGAATACTCTATGGGGATATATATTTGAGTGTCAAAGTGACACTTAATCTATATAACCCGAAGTTGTGAAAGGCTAGTAAATCCTCAAGATACTTTATATTGCCATTTTGTCATATTTCGCGTTGAAGTTTCCTCATCAAGCACTGATATAATATATTATTAATCCATTTCGGGAGCTCGACGAGTAAAATTGACAATATAACATGACAGCATATTCTTATTAATATTCTACGATGTTGTCCGGTTCTGAATAATATAGGCGATCACTCAATGTTAGCAAACGAATAAAGCAGAAGATTTTAACAATATGGCAGCTGCGGCCCCAACACAATCGCCATCAATAGTCGTCACAATGCTGTTCTTATGCATTTCATAGACAGATTATGTGAACACTGTAAAAATAAAATTCATTTTTTAATAAAAAAAACCCTATTCACTGCGGTCTTTCAAATTTTGGTTATCTGCCCTGAGGGAATTTCTCTCATATTCCCTTATTACAGATGCAAGTACTTTTCGAACAACACCAATAATATCTATATTTCGTCACTACGAAAACTAGCCTTTGTCTCGGCGAATTCGGTGAGTTTATCACGCCAGTGGTATGGATTATATCATATATCATTAGCGTCAAGAAAAAGAAGTCCCGTGGGCTCGGTATACAGAAAGCAAGCCACGTATCTGATTGTCACCAGCAGACACAGTGGAGCTGAAAAAGCCATGTTTCGAGAAACAACTCCATGACAAATGAGTTTTAACCCAGTCTCGATGAGGGTGGGGTTGGGGAAGGGGTTAAAATTACCTCATACTCAATGTTTCACTCTAGCTCTGGAATAGAGAACTTGGAGTTCTTAGGTGGTAATGCTATCATGTTATGGCTAAAGTTGATGCTATTTGCATACTCATAGGTACAGTTCATCATGGGTATAAATTCAAAATGGCGGCGGTGAGTGAACATTGAAAATGCTTTTCCCGTGCTTCTCATCCAAATCTATTTGCCTTAAGGCAGCGATTAGTATCATATTCCACGAACATGTATAGACATTGTAACGCACTGCATTGCCACTAACATCCTACTGAAAGGAGGCGCGGGCCTACTCTCTGTACTGTGGCGATGAGGTTGATAACAGTTGAATCTAGTTATTTGACTAAAACGTGTTTTCAAGTTTTCCAGATAGAGATACTTATCAGGCAGGTTGCTGATTTAATTTCTCCGTATTTATCGCCGTTGACTTCAATTCATTTGCATAATTCTTACAGTATAGCTGGATCCAAATATACAGGAATCATACGGGTACAGAATTACCCTACCAGGCCTGGGAGAGCCATTATGGCCCACTTCCAAACTTTCCGCGCTATCTCCGGAACGACAAACAATTGAGAGCTGACACTCCGTGACTTTGTAGTCATTTGTTGTCATATTGGGGTCATAAGCATAATCCCCCGAGCAGACGATCATGTGTAAATTCAAGATGGCGGTCACGTGGGGTACCAAAAAACTGATGTTTTCGTCATTTTCCTTCAAAATTTCTGCTTTTTCGCGAGAAGTGGGCAAAAATTAGTTTATTTTACATTAGAATAATACTGACTAATTTATCATGCAGTTTTGCGGAGAAATTACAGAATAAAAAAAATCGAAAAGTCTGCCAGAAAAATCGACCAAAAAATCCTTTTTTTTCTGTGACGTCATAAAAGAGACCATCTTGGATTTGTTTTACATTTTCTGGTAGAGCTTGACCCAATGGTATAGTGTGGTAAGTTTTCAGCCTCCTAGCTCAAGAGGTAAGAAAAATAATTAGGAGGGCCGAAATGGCCCCCAGGCCTGGACAGGTCCCCAAAAGCCCAGGCCAGATAGGGTTAAATAACGTAACGTGGACAACATGATACCTGGCATATGCTTCTGCTCCTTTTGGAAGCAAGGATCCAGATGGCAGCTCTTTATTCCTAAATGCATGTATTAGAGAATGAATATGTCAGTTATCTTAGAGTAATGTACAAGTGCTCTTTGTCATCTTTCTCGACATCAACAGCGTATGGTTGAGGTTTTCACATTTGCCTCAATTGTCCCTTCTTCATTGAGCAAGGCCTCTGTATATTACATTATATTTGTACTCAGAAATGGATGTTTTTACTGCCCTCCTCTACGATCATATCCAGGATCTAATATACTATAGCTGATCCATCCAAGCCTGTTTCGCTCCAAAATATTAAATTCACCGTTTCAGTGTGGCATTCAATTGATCGAATCAATCGCCATAGTCAGTTGAATTCACTTGGATGAAGAAACATCTGATTGCAAATTTCGCGAGACAAGTTCTATTGTCTGGCAGCTGCGTACTCGCCTGTGCTGAGTTTAATCACAGTCCTGTGGTCGGGTTCACCGTTTGTAGCACAGAAACTTCTGGCATTTTTCAATAGAGAGAACGATATTTGTTTCCTGTGAGGAGGAACAGCAGTGAGTGATTCTGTAGGCTTTGAAAGACTAAGTGTGTATCTATTGCTTCTGTTTGATCCTCAGATGGCACGGGATAATTATCTAGTCTTTTGGCATGGTTGGGAACATATACATTAGCAATGTCACCCAGATATGGTATTCTGCTCGACCATCGTCAAAGATGCAGCGTCAAACAAATTATCTTCATGTCAGCAGCTGCATCAGTTTGTTGGATGCGATCGCTTTTGTTGAGTCTTGACACTAAAAAGTGAACTCATTTCTTATTCTGACAAATGGATCCAGAATTTCGGGTTTAATGACATCTACCGCTTGCTCATCCAATGAACTCTTCCAAATGGTTATTGATTAATTCATGTAGGCCCTAATCCATCGTCTGAAGTATATTCGCAAGTTTCTACCCGAAGAAGACTGCAGAAACACATAAATTAGCAATATTTCTTGTATCAACAAGCCACTATTTCCATTTGAGAAATACAAAAGATACGAAACAGAAATAATTTTTACTTACCTGACCTTGCTTACCGATGCATCGATACACATATATTTAATACCGCTAAGATATAACATATGGAATCCGTTCACAGACAGTCTACTAATTCTACCAAAAATCAGATACACACATCGTAATTACAAGATACATTGATACTGATACATTCAAACTAAGAAGAAATGAAGCTAAACCGGACAGTGGTGAAAAATACATGTTATATCAGAAGCTGAAAAACTCTTACTGTATACGTTTACGATAAAAATCTGTTAAGGCAAATGTGAGAGAATATTCGAGGACGTGACCATGGGATGTCTTGTCCTGAATTTTTTGATGACGGATCAGGAGTCTTATAATAATTGACGACCTGATGACGGAAGCCAAAGAAAATAAAGATAATTCAATGTCTTTTTACCAAAGGGTCCCGCAATGTTAGTGTTATGTATGATGCGGAACTCGTTCGGTCAGAATTAGGCATCCAGACACATGGGTTTGAATTACCAATATGCTGTTCTTTTTAATAATTTATTTTGTGCGAATTGTGTGGGTTTATTTCAAAGAAATATGGCTACCCTATGACATCGTATAAATACATCATCTGTTCACCTTGCGGTCATTTATACATCGATTGCAAACCGGGCACTCAGCCTCTAGGCACTATTTCTTTAACCTGTAGGTCATAATATACCGAGGCTCTGATTTGCACTTACTTTCGAATACGATATATAAAGCGACATAGAAACGGAATGAAAGACGGCAACCAACTAATCATCGGTCTTACTTTAGCATCAAAGTATTATAGCATTTCTTGGTCAGCCTGACTGTTGGTTACCGCACAGTTACTATTAGAATACAATAATTCCTGGAAAAATGTTAACAGCTGTTTCCAACACAACCGAATTGTTCCATCATATCCCGTTTCTGGAAAATAGATCGTCGCGACATAGGCTATGTAAATTAACGCAATCTGCTACAATCAATCAAGATGCCCCTTGTACCTCCTATGGGAGATTAGATTTCAGATCGAACCGAGACAGGGTTGCCAGAGAAGTCAGACGACAATTGGGTGAAAATTCGCCATTATCTATAGACGATCATCCATTATATTGTCTCGCTGCTCCTTTATTTCAAGGTTTCATGAACACGACGTCTGTGTCAGCGATAAGCCACAGAGAAGATATAAGTTCATTTACAGAACAACGCCGCCTTTAAAGGGAGTTCCCGTAGACCAATTATTTCTCCCTAGGTTACATTTAGATTAATTGTTTGACACCTGGTGGCCAAAGTCGGCATCTCGAAGATCCACAATACCTTTCTCTCAGCTGCTTTTCAGTAGGGGAAACCATTCTCCCGCCAACTGAAGAGTAGACAAACGATACAAGGCTTCACACATTGTCCAATATATGGCTGAATACATGTGGATACTACTAAGGTCCGAACGCCAGTTAACGTGCATATTAGTTAATTCTGGTATATATCAAGTGATAATAATACAGATAGGACATTAAGTGTTTTTTTATTGTCCTATAGCAATTTTGGATATTTTGTTTAATTTGCAGTGGTGCGTGGTAATGACGTATGGCCAACTCTTTAGTTCATCTTATCTCAGAACACATTTATCTCATCGTCCTGAGGTAAGAGCGAGCCACAAAATCAAGTGAACAGCCGTGACCAATGTTCGATATAGCTGGAGCCTCAATATGTATTCGAGATTACTCAGATTTTCCGATATCTGAGTCATTATAAATTCCTCCAAATTGGGTACATACCATGTGTTCACATCCAGCTTTGGGTATGAAACGTCAGTGTTAGCTCCTGTTTGTGTTCGGTCAGCACTTATGAAATTGATCATCACTGCACACAAATTAAAATGCGTGGCGGTATTCAGATATACACCCTAGCAGAAACGTCTGTGCTCCACCGTTTGTGGTCGAGAAGGAGATTCCTTTCATATTTTCTTTTGAAATGTACAGCAAGTCGTAATTATCTGGTTACACTCCGCAACAATCCTGGTGGTTGGCTCCCGCACTGACGACATTCTTGCTGATGTGATGGATAATAATGCCCTGGTGATTAGTGTCTGTTTCCATATCCTTTTCTGTTGCAACCTTCTAATGAAGAGAAAAGTGTCCTAGCTGGGTTGAGAGATAGGACCCGAACACTCTTAGCCTTCACACCGGCTTATGTTGGCTGACAACCAATACAATATATGCGTGAGAAAACCTCTCCACATTAGCCGGTACATTTTCCACACAGACAAAATTAATGAGATGGAAAAATATATATAAATTGGGTTTTACAAAAGTGTTGTTGACCTGCACAATATCACACAGTTCGGTTGGAATTTTAAATACATGAGCCAACCTGCCCTGCTGTGTTTCTTCAGTTAAAGTAATTTATCTACTAAAATCATCGAGGTCTTGAGGGTGGGGGTGTGGGTGGCGGCGGGGTAAGGGATATTTGTCATGGTATTGCAGTATAAAGTTAGACACTGAAGATAGTTCTAGAATTGTGGAACTGAGGTGGACTTGTTAACCTTCTGTTCTGTGGTTATGATCTGGAATTTTCTCGTGACCGCTGTATTATCTACGTGATTGAACTGAAGGAAACTGGAGCTGAGCGTTATTGACTGGAAATACAGGAACACGATTTCTACACGTCACGAACTGTATAGAGATTTGTACGTTGGTACGAACTTCGAGAGATACACCGGTATAACATTGAACAGTAAGATTTTATTTGACGTTTGTTTGCTATATTGACCTAACTTAATTTGTATATGATTTTAGTATTGTAAATAAATATTTTACTGTTAATACTCGACTACAAAAATCTTTCTGTTGCGTTTTTCTATTATCGTTTAGACGTAACATATTGGTCTGTGTTCTCTGGTCGCTGCTGTGTCAATGCAAGTCTGACAGAAAACAAGGCAGTCTTGAATACATTGGTCGTTGAATAAATTGGCTTGCAACTAATGTCTTTTGTATTCTTCCAGTCAAATTCTAAAACGTTTTATCTCTTTATTCTAAATTCATTTCCTGTTTATCCAAT
This sequence comes from Hanleya hanleyi, assembly GCA_036873755.1. Taxonomy (NCBI): domain Eukaryota; kingdom Metazoa; phylum Mollusca; class Polyplacophora; order Lepidopleurida; family Hanleyidae; genus Hanleya; species Hanleya hanleyi. Next base: position 29,693 of record JAVTVY010010361.1, on the reverse strand, counting down.
CACTTGGATTATTCTTCATCTGGCGACAAACCAACTACCTGTACCAAAACAATAAGCCAGGTGCTTCCTGTTGTCGCCATGCATCTGTCGTTCACTTCTTGGAGTGGTACAAATTTGTAAAGTGGCTTTTCCCGCCTGAACTGTTGAATGAGTACTTTCATATATGGCTCACCTGACCAATAAGATTTGAGAAAAGGTGGTTCATCAGTTCAGCGAGACGGATTAGAACGACAGTGAGCTTGGAGTTTGAATCACTCGGCAAACGTGTAAAGGTACACAAATTTAATAATTTGACGACGGGAATATATAGAGCGATATTTCTACAATATGCTGGAGTTTTTTATTTGGGGCTAAACCGTTTATTTCTCGTTTCACCCCAAGTACATTTCATACCTTCGTGTGTTTTTATATGAAGCATGGGGTTATGTGTTGAGACCCCATATTTCGACTCTTCACCGTAAAACCACCGCCCACACTTTCCCAAACTCTTGTTTTGAAGTCCTGTGAAAGATCTTAAGCCGAAAAGTATTTCAGAAACTTAGTAATAAACGTCTACCACAGAGTTCGGTTTGAACTCAAGGAATAAATCAACATAAGGTGAAAAGGTGGCGCTTTCATGCGTTCCCATGGGGAAGATCCCGTTCTTTGGAACGTCTTAATAATACAATTCTGTGTTAGTGGGTGTTAGTATTATCAAAAAGCATAGCATGCCCTATTCTGGCCGAACGTGTTCATTGCCATACATAAAGTTATGTATCATCGTTTGGTAAACAGACATTGAATTGTTGTATCTTGTTTGGCTTTCATTATAAGGGCGTCTATTATTATAAGGCTCCTCACCTTTCGACTCCACTCAATATAACCTGCGGCTGATAGTCACAAAATAGTTCACTTAACGCTGGTCGAGTAACACCCGTTTCATATGAAACAACCATTTACTGATCCTTTCCGAGTATTTTCTGAAAGATAACCACTTCCCCTCGATCCATGTCCTTCGGAACGCCGATGTTTAGGTGTACATGAGATCATTTTTATAGCGACCACCGCTTCGAATCTCGTGTCTAGAACGCCATGATGTGTTTCTATTTGGACCTATCTAGGCATGCGCATTTGGATCAAAACTTGGCGCTCGTAGACCCGGATTTGAAGCAGCAATCCATGTAAGGATGGCCTCGTGTATACCAATGGTACCAGTATTACTGGACGATCGTCATGTAAAACCATTCAAAGTATATCAACCAAAGGTAATATTGATAGGGTCAGTTGTGGCTAATCAGAAGGCAGATTTGATAAACTCGGCAGGGGTAAAAGCCCGCCATAACTTATCTCCATATACTCTATATTTCACGATAAACCCAGCTGACAGCTTGAAAATACGTCAAATGTCAACCATCACTGGTTAGTAGAAGTGAATATCTAATGAATTACGCTGATAGAGTGCCAATGACAAACAAAACTATTTGTGAGTGAGAATTCATGTTGGCATAACAGTTTTGAATGATTTAATAACCCCAATGACATCATATTTTTAAGTGGAGATCGGAGGTCCATATTATAGCCGGTCCCCGATTTCAAAAGCTTTGACAGTTGAAAATGACAAAAATCACCTTGTGAGTCAGAAATAGGAAAGCAAATATACAAAAATCACGGACAGCATAGCATGCATTTGATATCTAGGTCATTGGGAGTCCAGTTCCTCTCATTTTGACAAAGCTATTTTGCCGATCACGAGCTCACAATGCACATTCAACGAGTAGGCGATGGCCCATCACAATTTATTGGTGATGAGGCATGGGCATTACTATCTTTCAGTGATGACAAAGAGTGGGAAGATCATTTCATCACGATTTAATGGTGTTGAGGCCAGTTCATTACTGTTGATGAGCACTGAGTGTAGATTTCAGGTCATCGCCAGAAAAAAAAGGTAAATGGAGATGGCTAATGGTAATGATGGAATATAGTGATGGCTATAACACATCACCTTGTATTGCATAGTGTTACTGTCATCACACCAATACTGGCTATGTGCAAGTTTGGTCAGTTTTAACAATTAAGTCTGTTCACACTTAAGATCCGCTAATCTCCACTTCGGACAATAATTTAATTGTGGAGGCAGATTATATTTTCAACTTAACGGAATCGATCGTAGGCCCTGATTTTATTCACATGTCCTCATGTTGACTCTTTAATTTCCTCTACGATCGCCATAACTGTGTCATTTGGTTATTCGAATTTGTTACAGTATCTATTCCCCAGAGTACAATCCTATTTCGGCTGAGAAATGGAAGCTTTGATTAAGATTGACGCACATTAAATTAGCGGTCTGTCTGTGTGAAAATCACAGGTTCGACACTTGTTATCGTGTTACAGTTTTGGTATTGAGACGATTTAGATGGGAAGAATTTGTTATTCGATCAACGAATACCATTCACAGAGGGAGATAAAAGCAGAGCTTTTGACAACGAAAACCACATTTTTGCGAAATATTTTAGTATACACATATAATGCATTTTCGAAATGGAATGATGTATAGATCAAGGAGACTTCCAAGTAATTCTCTATGATTCAGTCGCCAGCACGAGCCTATTAGCAGCCAGCGAAGTTAGCAAAATATTAGATATTAGAATTCAGATGTATGGGGGAACTGGTTGCACGGCATAACTCGATTTCACATTAAATGTTACATTCACACGAAAGCAGAATAACGAATGGAACGGATTTGTCAACTTCCTCACCAATAAATGATACAAAACTATCCTTGTGTTATCCATTCTCTCGCCATATAAGGACAATAAATCATATGTTTACTGTGTTTTGCCGGAAGTTGCATGTAAGTTAATGGTTCCTTGTCACGACATGACTCTTAGTTATGCCCGACCTCTACTCTTTTATATCACAAAATTGTAATCCTATCTTCAAGACAGAATGATGAAATGTCTCGATATAAAAAAAGAGTAGTTTATATCGTTAATAGTTTGTGATCACATTAATCCTATTTTGAGTATAGCAGTGTCTGATCAAACATGAACATATTGGTACTCAAGTCCGACTTTTAATTAGTCGTCTACTTTGAAGGTCGTCAAGAATCAGTAGTTGGTTCTGCATATATTTTCTCTGTTTTGCAGCGTGTATAACAAACTGAACTCTGTAACCTGACTACCATAAATCCGTGATATTGATAATATAACACGTTTGAGATGAGTTTGTAATTCTCTCGTTATAAAACTCCATAATGATTGTTTCATGTACTGGGGCTGAATTGCATATGGTGATGTTATCATGAATTGCCGATCTCTCGGACAAAGTTCAATGATTTCATATATAAGGCCACAGATTGTTTGCGGTTTAACATTAGGCAACTTGACTGGATTCAGTTTGTTAAACAAGCTGCAAATAAGAAAATTTATATGGAGCAAACTATTGATTTTTGACGAGTTCCAAAGTAGACGACTGACTAAAGTGGTCAGTCGTTTGTGTCACACATTTATAAGATCTTAGCATGCTTGGCTGGCAAAAATGGGCGTATCATGTCTGTTCACTTGTGAATAATCGTGTAATTATGAGACTTGTTGAGCTAGGGCAGTTACCTTGACTGATAGTAGACTATTATATAGACTGCAAAATGCATAACGCTGGTAGGATTTTTATATTTTCACATTTTTGAGCATTCCCAGATCAATATCAAACGTATACGAACAATTTGCCACAAATCGAGGGGACTGAAATGTTCCAAATCCACCCCCTTTATTGTTGAGTAGGATTTGTGTGGTAAAAACAGCCACTATCACGACGCTGTAACGTCGTTTAGAGTGTCACGTCAGGCATCAAGACAAAACTCAACGTCACTTTGCGCCAAACAACAATGTTTCATGTGTAAACATCGTCACTCTCTGTTCTGGTTCGGTGCTGAAATGTTGAAGAATGGCAATTTAAGCATTACATAGGTTGGCGAGAGTTCGAGATCGCCGAAAATGCGTTGCCCAAAGTAACGTCATTTTTTTTTAATGCATTGTCACGCTTTGATTGTGGGGGTTCATGTCATCACCATGTGAATCTCTCCCGGATTTCAGCATTAAAGATACTATGTTATTTGAAGTTCCCTATATTCGTGATTTCTAACAATTTAACGCGTATTACAGCTCACATATAGCTAGAAACATTATGAGGTTACAGTTGTACGCTACCTTCATCTTCTGACGGAGAACACGGTCTAACCGCAATCCCCGTTCCTGAAATTGATCTGATAGACCAGATAGTGATGGATGATCGCCAATAAAACAATAACAAATCGTCCGCTTATGTCACCCGTTATATCAACTCCATATACCTGAAATGTACTTATTGATTTGGTAATATATACCTGATGATGAAGTATATGCTGGCGTACTGACAAGAAATCGACTCACAGGCCGACATCCCAAAGACATCAAAATGATCAAGAATGATTCATAATATGTTCTGTATCACCACCACGCTTTCATATCCCATTTATTGTAGATATTCATGTGTACACATGACTGAAATGACCACACGACACCGGCTCAGGCGAATTTGGATACAAATATCGAAGAACAATAATGTAATAGCCATCACATTTGATGGAAATTAATGAGTTGTGTCACCATCAGATGTAAGAGACGGCTAATAGTAATCTGGAGAAAATAATTAATGCATGTTCTTATTCAGAACATCGGTCAGTAAGGCCCGACGCCGATCAAGCACCTATTCCATACATTATTAACATATAATGTGAAATAACTGTATCTCAAAATGACTATGTACAGATGGTGAACCTCGGGACAAAGGACCAGCAGAATTTCACCATATCCAGATAACAATTTAGAAAAAACATGGTCATGGTGGTGGGAAAATGCCGCCGAACTGGCAGAAAATTTCACATGACCCTACACGCTGATATTCGGACTTCGTTCCTCCAAAGGACATAGGAAGGATCCAGAGTGTTATCCCTGTGATGTTCTGTATCTAGGCCATGCTGTGATCCCTGTGATGTTCTGTATCTAGGCCATGCTGTTATCCCTGTGATGTTCTGTATCTAGGCCATGCTTTTATTATAGAAGTTCATCTGAACACCTTGAATGGAATGGGTTAAGTGGAAATAGATAGTAATATTGAAGAACAAATGATATAATAACTGAACTGATGAATTGATGGCGAACAGTTAATTGAGCGTAAGGCGATGGTATACTATGTACAATATTTGGTAGGCCAAGAAATGTCCTGACTTAGACATGTAGATGTAAAATGAATAAGATTCCATATACCTTGAGTATCTGTGGATCGTATATTTCAATCTTTCTTTTATGGCATTGAAAATTAAATTCCTCAAAGAAATCGGACAGTGTAAATTCCACAACTGATATTTTGCAGGTTTGGTAGATTTTAGGCAAGGAGACGAAATCCGTATACCGACACGCGGTAGGCGCGGTTAACCATGATTTTTCCATACGCTCTCATATAAACTGCGTTATCAAGAATTGTCGCGTGTACATATTCAAAAATCGGCTCATTGAAGTAATCAAAGCATTGGCCTTCAATCGGTAAGACCACCATCGACTCCCAAAAGTCCAATTTTCAAGGTACAGCGAGCCATCGTGGTTGTCTGTTCTCGACAAATATGAAGTCACCAACAACATATTGATTCTGCCAGAATGTCACTTTTACAGAGTGTAACAGATGTGTGGATAGGAAGCTGTCTATACTTGTGTGTATCAATCATTTGTCTAGACTTGTCATGATGAGGGACCAGGAGCAATTTCCTCTCATAACAGATATAGCATATATGATTCATTACTAGAAATGTCTCTGTCTGTTGTTATATTCTCACCTATACATGTTGCCACTGAGTGGTGCACTCTCTCTAAGTTCATTTCCATATAAAGACATCGAGAACACCTAAATGGAATTATGGTGTTCTGTTCCCAGATATACAGCGAGTTTACGTTGTGACAACGTTTCTGCAACATTACACTTTCGTTGTATTCGCTATATGTAATAAATAGATGCAATACCAGACGGGCGAACCAGTAGATAAGACACAATGCTATTCTATGGATAACAACTTCTTTATTGCTGTGGAGCTGACGTTTCGTTGTAGATAAGACGCCATTTTATTCGCCGACTGATTCTCTAATTAGCCTTCATGTGTGCCAAAAATCTTAGGAGATTTCGTCATTGCGAAAAGATGTATATTTTGTATACATATATTTTAACCTTGACCGACGAGTACTTTCGGGCTTTCCTGAATATGCTTCCATAAGTATGTATGTCTGCAACCTAGTAATGTTTTGCTATTAAAATACACGTATATTTCATCCCTGCAAGGATTTCTGAAAATCTCAATACTGATGTTTTAAGCCAGCGACTTCACAAATAAAGTCGTTGTGCCAAGGAAGGCGAGACAAATTAATATCTGTACGTGCTTAATTTTGGTTTCTACCTCTTTAGAATGTATGAAAAAGATATCAACAAACAATAAAAAAGATGTGGAAAAGCCTTGTAACATATTAGTGTTTTATGCTTAACTCAGCCTCGGATCCTGATTTCCCATTGTATTTTTGACGAAAAGAGACCATGTAATAACTGTTCTGCTGGTTTCTCCGTGTCTGACAAAGATCCACTGTTTTCAATGACATAACAGACCCTGTAACGTTCTGTCGTTGAGAGAAATATCATTCTCGTAATTATTCCTTACCATACAACCATTCATCTTCTCAACTGAAATTTGAAGAAAACATAAGCTTTCGAATAACCAATCATAATACCGGTATTACCTAACTCTTGAAAACGGTGGATCAAAATTCGAGTTTCCGAATTTTGTTTGAAGGACACATTGTTAGCACAGAGATTTTCAGAGCATTTGACTAGATGAACAATCATATAATAAGTCGATCAATGGTCAAATTTCTCGTTTAAGAACTGATTACAACGGATCTCAACAGTATCAGGTTCACTTAGACCAGGGAAATTATCGCGGACTATAGGCCGATCGGGCGAGATGAGTCGTATTTATGTGGAAATTCAAATTGACCTCGCCGCTTCGCAAAAACGTTAGCAAGCATGTATCACTTGGAAATTCATTCCCTAATAAGATATTGGAATGTCAACTTTGCTAGAAGTAAACTCGTAACAATCAAACCTCACAAACAGCAATTCACAAACAGTTTGGTTTTATGAACTGCAAATAAAAAATTTGCATTCTGACCTAACTCGTTTTGTCACCATATTTATACGCAAAATAAAGAAACCCATATTTTATTTTAGGCAGACAAAATAACCAAATAGTAATAACACCCAAGGTTATAGAACCAGTAGAATACAAATGATCTACTTTCTCCTATATACGCTGAAGTAGCACTCTAGACAAGCTGGGGAATTCGATTCCAGTCACTCGGCCTCCACCTCAATTATTCCACTTGTATATCGAATTGACAAACTGTCTTTTTCATCACCAAGAGGGATTCCACAAAGTTCAAGAGATTCACGAAGGGGAATGCGCTTGAATTTCAGCATAAAGAAAATCCCGACTACAGGACAATTTCCAATAACTCTACATTAAATTCATGGAGAGGAACTGTATGAAGTTTCTAGCTTTTACCACCTAGCGACAGCCAAAGGTTATTTATTCCCATTTTGGCAGTCTTTTGTTGAAGCCACGGATCCTACGGGTGACGGTATAGTGAAATGGAGCGGTTATTTATACGGTATTTCATATATGTTCGCAGAAAGCGGGAGGAAATTGACTTAAGCTCGCCGAAGAAAATGAACTAGAACCGCAGACGATAGAACTTTGTTTCTCTCTTCGGGATTTTGGTGATAAGATTTTGATGTGATAATGGAATAAAGTCAAACAATGGCGGATCCATAAAGTTGACGGATTTCATATACATTGTCAGACAGACACGCACATCTTCTGACTGGGCCGTTATCCCATTAAAGAACACTGCAATGATACTGATGAAATCAGAATTATGTTTTGTTCATCCCACTTCCTGTATAATTCCTGTTTTCTAAGATAAATTGTATGTAGCATGTCTGTAACGGCGTACAGTATATTCCCTCATAATTCTGTCAGTCTAGTAAAGTGATGGAATATTGGTCGGTTAGAATTGCAAAGTGAGCAGCACAGAAAATGTACGACTAGATTTCCCTTAATGTAGAATATTGCATATTGTAAAGACTTGTTTCTTAATATTTTCTCCAAACAATGGATGTTAATTATCCAAAACGGTGAGAAATTGGCACTTCATTGCGTCATATACTGTTCCGAAACGTATTATGCATTCAAATCAATAGACTAATTTTGATGATTTACGCTTTTTTAAAAGTATTTGATGTTTATTGGTGGACCAAATTTTCCATTTTTTTGTTGTTGAAAATTATTAAATATGATAGAGAATAATTATTCCAGCCGAAATAAACTAATTTCGTGTATTAATTAATTAATTAATTGATTTTTTTGAGTTGTCACTAGAAAACTATTGTAATTACTGCAGGATTTATTGTAGCATTAACAGATTTCTCGTATTAAAGAGACCCGTTTCGTATATCAAACAGATAGAGACATGTGCACTTATGTAGCTCGGTAAAGTTAGCAACCGGTTCATTATTCACTTTCAGCCGTGGATTCGAGCGAATAGGCGGCCGTGGATTCGCGAATGTGCGGCCGTCGATTCGACCGTTTTTGCCACACTGAATATGCGGCCACGTATTCGGACAAAAAAAAGCGAATACACGGCCGTCGATTCGTCAGAATATGCCAGTGAGTCATAACCACCGATTATCCAAAAACCTCAGAGTTAATATATCTGAAAATCATCGGAAATGCACAATGCGATTATAGTAATACTCCATACATACTTTTGGAAAGAAGGATAAAAGATCCGTTCCGTAGTATTGAATAAACTATCAGTTACCACCATACCGATTAGTTCATACAGTCAATAAGGTTACTGATTAGGCCTACCACTTAACCCTATCTGGCCTGGGCCATTTGGGGTGTATCGCAGCCTGCGGGGGGGGGGGGCGGAAAAAGTGTCCCCCTATATATTTTCTCTACCACTAAGGCTAGAGCGCTGAAACTTACCACACAGTATCTTGGATTCAAGCTCTACCGCAAAATGCAAAAAAAAAATCCAGCATGGCCGCCATGATGACGTCACAGTCACGTAATGTTCTCGGAAGCCATTTTTCGGCCTTTTGGGGTCGATTTTTCGAAATTTTCAATTTTCACACGTTTCTCTCGAAAAAAATCTAATAAAATAGGAAATAATTAGTATTGCATAAATAAAATACTTTTAAGGCCTTTTAGGCAAAGAAAATGTCAGGAAATGGGGCGAAAAGAGTAAAAAACACTACTTTCGCGGATACCACGTGGCCGCCATTTTGAATTTACCCATTATCCCCTGCCCAGGGGTTATTGAAAATAGGCTCAAAAGGACCCCAATAACACAAGCTTAAAAGTCACGAAGTTTCAGCCTCCTCGGTTTTGTCGTTTCGGAGCAGCAGAGAAAAGTTCATTAGGGAGGCACTTTCCGCCCCCCCCCCCCGGTCAAGTAGGGTTAACTACTATTTAAGTACCACTTAACAATCAGTTTTACCTGGCAACAGAATAATTCTACCCTACACAATCAGTATTAATAGGCGAAATGCTTAACCATATCTGGCCTGGGCGTTTAGGGTGTTGTCCATGCCTGGTGGCGGGATGGAGAGGGGCATTCCGCCCTCCCTAAATGTTCCTCTTACCGCTTGGGCTAGGGCGGAGAAACTAACCACATGCTCTTGGGTAAAGCCCAATCAGAAACTGTAAAAATGGACGCATTTTTAACATCACAATCACGTCAGTTTGAAAAGATACATTTTCTTTGGTCCACTTTTTCCATCAGATGTTTACATGACACACTTTTATAACTTTCCGTCAGATGTTTTCTTCGCAAAAACGAAATGAGAAATTTATAAATAATAATCTCACGTGAAATGAAATAGTTATTCCCACTTTTTCTCGCAGAATTGTATAAATTTTGTAGAAAAATGACGAAAACATCATTTCCTGGTATACCACATGGCCGCCATAGAATTAACCCAAATAGGCTCAAAATGACCACAATATCATAAGCTTCAAAGTACGACAGCTTTCAAGGTGTTGTCAAGGAGTTCGTTCTCCCCGTATTTCCCCAAATGGGCTATGTATGGGAGGATAGAAGGCTCCACATCACAAATTAACTCGCTTGGCTTTGCAAAGAGGTATCCAGAAATCGAGCGCTTTGGGAGTGGGGATGTGGCTTAAACGATATCTGCCTTGCCGTGGGTATACTTTTCTTCCAGATTAAATAAATTAACAAAAAGACACATAATACGTTTTCTTGAGGTTTCTTTTATCTGACACCAATATATGCTCAAATTCCTTTAGCACAATAGCAAAACACTAATACATGTTAACCACCTCTTTCAAGTCACTCAATAAGCTAGAGTCATATCCCTAACCGTAATTAATTATTGATATACATAACTGACCTGTTGTATCCTTATTTTGTGCTTCCTTTCTCCTTCCTGAGGAACCCCCGACTTCTTAACCAATGCCAAGTTTGTCCATACTTGGAGACCTGGACGTCTGTATAACTAGTTTACGTTTCAGCTGTGTGTCCGGCCGAGAAGTCCCCCGCTCTACTCCAATCACCACTATTTGTACCGATCAAATGCCCTAAAGGCTTATCCTATTATTCGGGATGTCGTCATTTCTACGGTCTCCCACTGGCCCCCGATGCGGTCATGATAACATCACTGATTATTCATTATCAAGTCATCAGACCATATTTGGAAGACAGTCCTTTTTTCCTGACTCCAGTGTAATCTGGCTTATTGACAAATTACTTAAAAATACTCATCAAGGTCCGTTTCAATTACACATGGAGTAATCACTTTCACCTCGAGGTCATTCGACAATCAAGTCGTATGTTATCTGTTCAATTAGTCATTGTATTTTTCATGTATAGATTAATTACCCCTTACAGTGTTCTTAGTAGGACGTAATTATTGAACCATAACCTTTTAATCGGTTTTCTTGTTATACTTTCATATGAAAATTCATCCAACACAGATTAATCATCCAAAGATACTTCCTTGTTAAATAATTCGACAATTAACTTTTGCCTTCACCCAAAATAATGACTCACTCATCAGCATTTATTAACTGGGTTAGAAGGTCGCATAAATGACCAGTTTTTCTCCATGGACCACCTTGGTGTGTTATCGGCCAGAGTATTTTTCTGTATTGCCCGCGGGGCTAGCGTCTGGTCTGCATTCGAATTGATTATTCGTGTTCCTTCATGCCTCTAAATGACAGATATAGCTACGTCCCCGTCATAATTTATTCATATGGCTAGTTAAACTAACTTTCCAATAAGAGGGAACTTATTTGGAATAAAGTAATATTCTATGATATGACATACCCCATGTTCGAAGAATTTCGGACCCCGAAATTGGAAAGAGGACCATCAAAACAATAGAGTCGTGACCCAAATAGGTATTATAGTATGTAACATATAGAGTATGTAATATAGAACCACAGGGGGGTTGAGACGTTGATGGACACCATGAAGACGCCAGTCGGTGTGATGCATCTCGGGTGGGGAGGGCATCCGTGTCGGAGGCAATTCTGTGCGTATTAGAATTGCTGTTATCCAAGATCTCGGGTGTGGAGATCAGCCATTCCCTCATGGAGTCGAGGCGTAGACTGGAACCGGATGGAAGGGGTAGAAGCCGACTACAGTGTTTGAAAATCGTTGTGAAAAAAAAACGTTACATGAGCACAACGAGTACATTTAAAAGAATAAGAAAATACCGGAACCAACAATATAGTTTGGTTTGGCCTGTTACGACATGTATACAGCGATAACACTTAAGTAGGCCGTTTCGGTAATTACGTACATACAGGATCGATATTACAAGACATTATACAATATACGTGAAAACCAGAGAAAGGTCAGTGTAAACCCAATCTGCCCCATGTATACTACTCTGCTTGTTGACAATACACCGCGCACTTGGCCGGGTACATGATTAAAGTGATAGAGACACAATGCCCTGAAGGAAAGATAAAACGTGTTCAAGCGTGTGAGCATTGACACGCGTCAGGAACTCTCGTGTAACTGCATATTTTATCGGTATACCACTGCCTGGCTAAATTGTGAAACATATCAATTTGAGCCTCAGGACATGTTTGTGAAAATAAGGCTGAATTAGACCGAGCTATCCCATTTTATACACCGGTATGCCGCCAGACAGAAATAGCTGTCTGTACGACGAATGGAATACAGGGACCATACGCCAACAGCAAGATATCATCACGAGATCGAAGCATGAATATTTGCTATGGATCAATTAGAAAGACACATACCAACACAGTTACAGTCTAATAATGGTTAGAGTACGCTTAAATTTTTCATCAAAGACGACCGTGCTGTCGGGATGTAGTTCCCTGTAGGTGAGTGATATGAAACACGTTAGGATTAAAAAGCTGAAGCCGTATACATTAGGAGTTCTAGGTAAATAGATCTAATGGTAATCAAATCATACATGTATATGAACTTGCGTATATGTAAACTAACAAATCGATATACAAATTGTGGGTTATCTAACAATTGCTCTGTTGGTGCCTTTCAGACCTAACATCGCTCCTGTTACCAAAAAGACAGTCGATCATCGAATTTTAGACACAACTTATGGGAACACATCTCCCAGAAGAGCAATGTAACAACAATTACACATTGCATAAGACATGCGTGAAACACCGTGGTTTTGTTTTGTTTTTGTTTTTTTTTTTCCATGGCGGCATGATTGCACAATAGATGGTTGTTCGAACATGCTGCCCTGCGGTGCGTCTGTTCCCCTTGTGTAATAGTCATTGCTAGAATATTACAATAGTCTCTGATATTTCCATTATCCAATGCACTTTTAATGATAAACTGATAGCCGGAATATGCCACCAATATATATTCACTTCACTAAAAACTAATTGGCGAGTTTACATTCAGGGTTTCACACAATTTAATTGATGATAAAGAAAACCTCAAATACGCAAGTATTGTTATTTTCCCCGTGTATTTTCTTTGAGAACTTGCTACCAATAAGTAACCAATAACATAAAAAAATGCATCATATCATACAACATCATTTCATGATCATACTTTCAGAAATTTCGCTAATTTAAAATCTCATAGTTCGGCAGAAAACCTGATTCGTTTGTTTTTAGCAATAAATTCTACAAAATTAATTTTGCCAATAATGAAACTCTGGAAGGGATAGCTTGGTCAGTAGGCGCAAGTAGTCTATGTGAGAAAACCGAAATAAAATACTTTTGCCAGAATGCATGCAGTCACTTTTTGGATAAAAAAGTAAATTTCAGAAAATATTTTGCATATTACAGAATTCGATCTATGTCAGGCTTTGAAGCGGCATTATACGTGGGTTTTCGTCAAAAAGATTCAGTTTACTGCCAGAATGATGAAACATTCGTTAAAAATGCATGTATGGTAAGGTATGGGTTGACCCCTAAACTGATCAATATAATAAGTTCCAATCTGAAGATGGTTGAAGAAGACTGATGGATTTACTATTTACCATATGTCTATATTACAATGTAAACACTCAAATTTTATACCCGATCGCTGGGTGACAGCGACTGGCTTGAATCTTTGTCACAAACGTAAAGAATTACATTTATTTTCCCGACGTTTGTGCCATCAGACATCGCCAATTCTTATTGAGGGTCCAAAGGAGTAAAAGCGCAATATTTATAAAATACCCGTTGCACCGAAAATCGATTGTACCGAAACAGACAAAACACAACAAACCTCGGGTATACCAGTACCAAATGACCTAATAGGATAAATATTTATTCACGTACAAATATATATATGAATGAATTATTTTCGGGTTCATGATTTTGAATAATTTAGTTGCTGTTGTGATTTTAGAGAATTTTCATTCCTTTTGAGAAAAATTTTAGAATATGAAGGAGACGGGACAAAGATCTGGTTTCATTCGTATCGACATCTCACGTAATATAAAATTAAGCATGAATACACCAGAACAATATTCTAGTCTACAACACTTAAGGATTATTGAACAGTGAGAATGACATATAAATTCCTTGGACATTATAGCTGAAACTTTCAAACAACGATGGAGTTCAAACAGGTAAGTTATTATTAATTTTTTTTTGTTTTTTTCGACAACTACATATCTGTATTGTCTTCTATAACTGGGAATAAAATATCGTAATCATATGATCGTCTTATTGTTAAATTTATAACATCAAATACCAATCACTATATAGCCATATACCATATTATTGTTACATGAGATAGACATGTGATTTACCCAGAAAGGCAAAACAATCAAAAAGAAATGTATTTCGCTGATTAGAAGCGAAGAAAAGTCTAGTGACGTAATAAAATTATGTACGTCTCTCTTCGAGGGACACTGGACCGAACTCGGGACATTCTTTCCATAAAAGAGAAAATGCATCAAGTTTAAGGCCTGTGAAAATATTTGTACAACACCGTCACTAAAATTCCAAACATTTATAAATTGGTAATCACCACGTATGAAGAAGACAATCATTAAATTTTGCAGTGCCTGTCAAATAAAGGCATCTTAGTTCCAGTAATGGACACTTTCAAAAGCTATAAGGTACTTCATACATGTAATTCAAAACATTATCATCAAGTGACGTGACTTTAGAAGGAGACGAAAATGACTGTCTCTGCATACAAATATGTATGGGGAACTTGCCAATTTGTTAAAACAGTATACAGCGTTTCATGCTATGAGACGATAAAAATAGGAAATTTGAGTCTATAGGAGTCGAAAGGTTATAATTTTGAAATACAGAACTATAAATGTCAATTTTTAAAACTCATTAGTTGATATATAGGATCGTGTTCAGTGAAGTGAGAAATAACTATTCCGGGCCCTGGATCAGCCTTTCGCTCTTCACCGACTTTCGATACACACATCCTCCTGTGTTGAAGAGGTCTCAAACTTTTGGAATCATTCAAATTACTTTTGCACTGCGAAAGGGAAAACTACTTCAAAAATATTTTTTTCCGATTATGGTTTGCAAACCAAGCACAAACTCCAATCACCGACGGTAAAAACAGTTCTGTCGCATATGGAGCGAGACAGATGTAGAAATCAATATTCGAAGTGTTTCCTGAAAGAGAAAAACATGTGTAGGGAAATCCACTTCATCATTCACACCATTTTATAGAGAGATACAATAACCTAGTTGTTCGTTTATCAGACCATCAAACCAACTGGCGAGTGGCATATGCATATGGAATAACATTGAGGACCTGCAGTGAACTCAACGCCAACCCACAGACTGACTCGTACCAGTAGTTAATTTGTGGAATGTAAATGCTTGTGAATTTGAAATGCGCAGGACAACACCAACCACACAGGTATCCTCGTCTCAATCTGAAAAAAAACACAACAATACTCTATAATCATTATATATCTTCATAATTTCAACATTATCGCGTCATCATTTTGCTTTGGTCGCTAAATCGCTATTAACCTCACCATGACTATTAAACGTATAATTCAGTATTGTTCAAGACAATGTCAAAATCACTGAATTCTCAATATCATCATAATCATCATCGTCATCAATATCATCATCATCTCATATAAATCAACATAGCACCATTTCTTGCCCCAGGAATGAAAAGATTGTGCAAAATTCTTGTTTCCGTATATATATTTGTATAACCGCTAAAATTCCATTGCTTTGAACAATCCAAATACAGTCAACTTTACTTCGTCCTATCGTGTTTGTGTTATCTGCAATGCAATTTATTGGCTGTCCACTGTCCCAATGTGTCGAGGAGAAAATTTCCCCATCTTCCTTGGACTTGTGGATTGGGTCCCATATGAACAACTCATACTAGGGCCAGTGCCTGTCGTCGACACGGATAAAATGGATTATTCTATTGCCGTAATGTTAAAATACCAAACATCATGGCTCGTCTAATATCTATAAACCTTCTTTCTCAATATCCATAAAAATCTCCAAATACCCTTTTCACATATTTCCATTACTCAAGTCATCTCGATATCTCTATTATTATACTTCATCATATCAGCTTGGGGGAGCGACCCGTCAGCGTACGATCAAAGTTCACCTATTTAACCCTAGTTATAGATTAATCAAGGAATAGACCTGTAACTTATGTGATCATTTACCCGCAGATGTCTACGGCATAATACCACATAATTAAGTGCATAACTTCTAAACCACCGTCCAAAGACATCTTTTCCCAGGTTGTGTTTAATAAGCACAATTCCATCAAATATATCATTTATTATCCACATCGAACTTCGCCGTATATCCCGTAGTAACTATATTTTATCTCCGACACTCTTCAATGATTCCGTGGTTATTTAATCCCATATGACGTCTCGTAAAGAGCCCAACATCAAATGCTCTTACAGATCTCTATGCCCACGTCCGTCCTATCAATATTTAACAGTAAACAGATCAATAGGTTGTGATTCATTGTCGTCAGACTTCGTAAATTAACTCTCCATTGCACGAATTCATTTCTCTAATTTATATTCAAAGTCTTCATTAAATATTTCATCACTCTTTATTCTTCTAATAACTCATTAATCCCATATTTTAAACATGTCGTGTTTCCATATTTACCACGAACAGGCACCCTGACATAGTGCAAATAGACCTTTATCCATGGCCAAAATCATCACTATACTTCAACTATCACTGGGAATTTCTAATCAATCACACAACGAATTATCTCCACTATTAATTCAATCTCAATTGGTTCAATGTTTTCTCTCCTAGTTTGTAAATTTTCTGAACGGAAAATACAATCCAGATTGTTAGTTTGTAGGTAAATTGCCACCTCACTAAGACATAACAACCGCCCTCATTAATATACACATTAATCTACGAGGATAGGAGGAAAGGTCATTCATCCCTGGTGAGTCATAGTTTTACTGAGTCTTTAAACATAACCTTTTGGAGCTTGTCTTAAAATACGAACATTCTTCTCTGCAATGATTTCGTTATCTTCGATAGATAATTCATTTTCAGGAATCCAAGTCCAAATTTTCTTATTTGTCGGAGCTGTGTATCTCACATAGTAACGGATCGTCTCCTTTTCATCTTTTTTTCCTTTTAAGACATTTTCAATTGTCCTAACTTTATTTTGCAGTAATTCTTCATCAGTTGGCCTGGGTATCATGGGTGTAACTATGTCTTTGCTCACAACATATCCTCGGTCCACAATCATTTCTCTGTTTTGGACTGGCTGCCTGACATTCTCAAAAAGTCCCAGATCATCTATTTGATCGGGTTGAATAATGTCTCGAGCCTGTTCGGCCGCCTTAACTTGGGGCGTGGGGGTCACTCCTACGTCTCCCTTTTGCTTCTCAATACAAACTACACTAGTCTCTGAATCTTCAGGGATAACGGGTAACGGTTCGACTAACTTAGTCCCCTTCATTACAAAGTTATCCTCTGGTATCTCATTTTCATAAATAGCAAATACGTCATTATCCTTAATCTGGACAAGTTCCAACAAAGGTTTTGTAGGGCCCACGTGGCGATTAACACATTTCTTCAATCGGTTGCTATGGACAATACTCTCGACCAATTCATTTGATTGAACATTCCTAATTTTAAAGTTCAGTAACCCAACTTTAGCGACAACTCGAAAAGGACCTACCCATTTCGAATTTAACTTTTTCGAAAAGTGTTTAGGGGTATCTGGTAACCATAGATAAACAATATCTCCAACTTTAATATCTGTGTCTTTACATCTCATGTCATAGAAATACATATTTCCTCCACTAGATCTGTAATAGTGGCGGCGTTGCCGTCCTCTAGCAGGCTTTCTTCTCCAGTTTAAAGGACGGGGTTCCCAACTTCTATTGGTTCGACCACCCCTGTTCGGATTGTTGTTTTGATTTGGATAACAACTATTACCTAGAGGGTTCCGGTTTTGTTCATTCTCATTTTGTCTATACCCCTGATAATACTCACTCGGTCTCTGATGATATTGATAACTCTGGTTATATTGATAACTCTGGTTATATTGATAACTCTGGTTATATTGATAACTCTGATTCTGTCTCTGATTCCCTTGATGTGGCCTTGATTGACATTCTCGGGCCATATGTATCTGCAAGTCTTTTCTTAAAGCCGCGAGCTGCCTCTGAAGTTCATCGAATTGCACGCGCAAATTTCCCTCATATGCATTGTCGAACTCTGCTATCTGTGGTTGTTTTGTTGATGCCATTTGAGTAGCAATTTCCGCTAACTTCGAACAATGTATAGTAGTTTCTAAATCAGCCGGATTCTGCATGATCACTTGGCAGCCTATTTCAGGTCTCAAACCGCGGATAATCTGCAATTTAGTGACGTCATCCGTCTTTCCTAATCGACAGGCCAGCTGCATCACTGAATCGATAAAAGCCCCAGTCGCCTGCGACGAACCTTGCTTTAAGGCATAGAAAGCGGTCTCTAAATTAAACATCTGTCTTATGTTTAAGTATTTATTTTCAAACGCCTGGCGTAATCGTGGCCAATCTTCGCGTTGTGCGTCGGGCAGATACATACACCAGACTTCCGCAGTATCTTTTGTGAAGAGCTGAAAATACTGTGCCTTTTGATCATCATGAATACGATTTAAATTCAAAAAGATTTCGAATTTTTGGAGCCAAATTCTAGCATCTTCGTGTGCACCTCCAGAAAATTTCTCCGGGCGGGTGGCATTTAACATATCCATCGTTATTTCTTCGTTATGCATAAGATCTGCATTTATTATAGCCTCATCAACAAGTTCATTTACCAAATCCTGATTATCAACTAATTGTTCGACCAAAAGATCCTCACCAAATGGTCCGACAAATTCTGGCTCTTCATCGCTATCAAGAGGTTCCTGGTCTAACACAGGATATTCTAATGGTTCCCCCAAATTTTCTAATGGCTCTGCAAAATTTTCTAATGGCTCCCCGGGATCTTGTAAAAGCTCATCAAGATTCTGTAAGTGCTGCCCAATATTTTCTAAGGGCTCATCAAGATTTTCTAATTCTTCCGGTAGATTTTCTAATGCTATTGGCTCATCAAAGTTCCGTAAGTGTTCCTCTCCTTGAGCTTCATTATTTAACACAGGCTCTTCAAATTCTTCCCCCTGAATTACATTATTTATCGCATTACTATTTAGCAATATCTGCGACGGGTCATTGTCTATGTCCTGATCAAATTCCGGCTGCGGATTTAATATCCCCTGCTCTGAAGAAACCCCCTCGTCACGGACAACTATATCCTGTACATCTATTCTCTTTAACACGGGACTATCTCGATCATCATCTTCAAACACCAGATATAGCAATTGATAGATGACCAGTTCCAAAACCCTGGACGGCCACGGAAAAAACCGCTGAACCAATCCATCAAGTAATAAAGAAATCATGACTTATGGATGAAAACAAATCTCTAAAATTTGGTACGGTCACGGCAAAAAATCGCAAAACCAATCCACCATCTGCCTAAAAGGGTTCTAGCACCATGTCAAGGAGTTCGTTCTCCCCGTATTTCCCCAAATGGGCTATGTATGGGAGGATAGAAGGCTCCACATCACAAATTAACTCGCTTGGCTTTGCAAAGAGGTATCCAGAAATCGAGCGCTTTGGGAGTGGGGATGTGGCTTAAACGATATCTGCCTTGCCGTGGGTATACTTTTCTTCCAGATTAAATAAATTAACAAAAAGACACATAATACGTTTTCTTGAGGTTTCTTTTATCTGACACCAATATATGCTCAAATTCCTTTAGCACAATAGCAAAACACTAATACATGTTAACCACCTCTTTCAAGTCACTCAATAAGCTAGAGTCATATCCCTAACCGTAATTAATTATTGATATACATAACTGACCTGTTGTATCCTTATTTTGTGCTTCCTTTCTCCTTCCTGAGGAACCCCCGACTTCTTAACCAATGCCAAGTTTGTCCATACTTGGAGACCTGGACGTCTGTATAACTAGTTTACGTTTCAGCTGTGTGTCCGGCCGAGAAGTCCCCCGCTCTACTCCAATCACCACTATTTGTACCGATCAAATGCCCTAAAGGCTTATCCTATTATTCGGGATGTCGTCATTTCTACGGTCTCCCACTGGCCCCCGATGCGGTCATGATAACATCACTGATTATTCATTATCAAGTCATCAGACCATATTTGGAAGACAGTCCTTTTTTCCTGACTCCAGTGTAATCTGGCTTATTGACAAATTACTTAAAAATACTCATCAAGGTCCGTTTCAATTACACATGGAGTAATCACTTTCACCTCGAGGTCATTCGACAATCAAGTCGTATGTTATCTGTTCAATTAGTCATTGTATTTTTCATGTATAGATTAATTACCCCTTACAGTGTTCTTAGTAGGACGTAATTATTGAACCATAACCTTTTAATCGGTTTTCTTGTTATACTTTCATATGAAAATTCATCCAACACAGATTAATCATCCAAAGATACTTCCTTGTTAAATAATTCGACAATTAACTTTTGCCTTCACCCAAAATAATGACTCACTCATCAGCATTTATTAACTGGGTTAGAAGGTCGCATAAATGACCAGTTTTTCTCCATGGACCACCTTGGTGTGTTATCGGCCAGAGTATTTTTCTGTATTGCCCGCGGGGCTAGCGTCTGGTCTGCATTCGAATTGATTATTCGTGTTCCTTCATGCCTCTAAATGACAGATATAGCTACGTCCCCGTCATAATTTATTCATATGGCTAGTTAAACTAACTTTCCAATAAGAGGGAACTTATTTGGAATAAAGTAATATTCTATGATATGACAGTGTTGTCTCTCCACATACAGAATATAAAGTTTGCCGGGGAATGCCCCCACAATCATCCGGCCTAGCAGGTTACCGCCTAACACTCAACATTCAGCTTTGTCCGGCAACCGATTGAACATATTCAACATAGCCTGTTTTAGGACACTAAATTGGTCAAAATAGTACATGAGAGCTCATTTACGGGGGCATCGTACACTGTCTTCGAAATCGGTTGCCACCCTGCTGGAGGCTTCATGCAGTCAAGCAGGTGACCCACTACCATTTAACATCCAGCTTTGCCCGGCAACCGATTAAACATAGCCCCCACATCCCGTTTTGCAAGGTGAAATTCGTCAAAATAATACATTGAACATCAATTACGGGGACATCGTAGACGGTCTTCGAAATCGGTTGCCACCCTGTCGAATTATTCATGCAGTCAATCAGGTTACCGACTACCACTTAACATTCAGCTTTGCCCGGCAACCCATTAAACATAGCCCACACACCTCGTTTTAGAACACGAATTGTGTCAAAATAGTACATGGAAGGTCATTTACGGGGGCATCGTACACGGTCTTAGAAATCGGTTGCCACCTTTTTGAAGTATTCATGCAGTCAAGCACGTTACCCACTACCACTTAACATTAAGTTTTGCCCGGCTACCGATTAAACATGGCCGACACAGTCCGTTTTAAAAAACGACATTTGTCAAAAGAGTAATGGAATCTCATTTAATCGGTTGCCACCTTTTTGAAGGATTCATGCAGTCAAGCACGTTACCCACTACCACTTAACATTAAGTTTTGCCCGGCTACCGATTAAACATAGCCGACACAGTCCGTTTTAAAAAACGAAATTTGTCAAAATAGCAATGGAATCTCATTTACGGGGGCATCGTAGACGGTCTTCGAAATCGGTTGCCACCATTTTGAAGGATTCATGCAGTCAAGCACATTACTGACTACTACTTAACATTAAGTTTTGCCCGGCTACCGATTAAACATAGCCGACACAGTCCGTTTTATAAAACGAAATTTGACAAAATAGTAATGGAATCTCATTTGCGGGTGCATCTTATACGGTCTTAGAAATCGGTTGCCACCTTTTTGAAGGATTCATGCAGTCAAGCACGTTACCCACTACCACTTAACATTAAGTTTTGCCCGGCTACCGATTAAACATAGCCGACACAGTTCGTTTTAAAAAACGAAATTTGTCAAAATAGTAATGGAATCTCAATTAAGGGGGCATCGTAGACGGTCTTCGAAATCGGTTGCCACCCTGTCGAAGGATTCATGCAGTCAATCGGGTTACCGACTATCACTTAACATTCAGCTTTGCCCGGCAACCGATTAAACATAGCCCACACACCCCGTTTTAGAAGACGAAATGTGTCAAAATAGCAATGGAAGGTCATTTACGGGGGCATCGTAGACGGTCTTAGAAATCGGTTGCCACTTTTTTGAAGGATTCATGCAGTCAAGCATGTTACCAACTACCACTTAACATTAAGTTTTGCCCGGCTACCGATTAAACATAGCCGGCACAGTCCGTTTTAAAAGACGAAATGTGTCAAAATAGTACATGGAAGATCATTTACGGGGGCATCGTAGACGGTCTTAGAAATCGGTTGCCACCCTTTTGAAGGATTCATGCAGTCAAGCACGTTACCGACCACCACTTAATATTCAGCTTTGCCCGGCAACCGATTAAACATAGCCCACACACCCCGTTTTAGAAGACGAAATGTGTCAAAATAGCAATGGAAGGTCATTTACGGGGGCATCGTAGACGGTCTTAGAAATCGGTTGCCACTTTTTTGAAGGATTCATGCAGTCAAGCATGTTACCAACTACCACTTAACATTAAGTTTGCCCGGCTACCGATTAAACATAGCCGGCACAGTCCGTTTTAAAAGACGAAATGTGTCAAAATAGTACATGGAAGATCATTTACGGGGGCATCGTAGACGGTCTTAGAAATCGGTTGCCACCTTTTTGAAGGATTCATGCAGTCAAGCACGTTACCGACTACCACTTAACATTAAGTTTTGCCCGGCTACCGATTAAACATAGCCGACACAGTCCGTTTTAAAAGACGAACTTTGTCAAAAAGTACATGAAATCTCATTTACGGGGGCATCGTAGACGGTCTTAGAAATCGGTTGCCACCTTTTTGAAGGATTCATGCAGTCAAGCACGTTACCGACTACCACTTAACATTCAGCTTTGCCCGGCAACCGATTAAACATAGCCCACACACCCCGTTTTAGAAGACGAAATGTGTCAAAATAGCAATAGAAGGTCATTTACGGGGGCATCGTAGACGGTCTTAGAAATCGGTTGCCACTTTTTTGAAGGATTCATGCAGTCAAGCATGTTACCAACTACCACTTAACATTAAGTTTTGCCCGGCTACCGATTAAACATAGCCGACACAGTCCGTTTTAAAAGACGAACTTTGTCAAAAAGTACATGAAAGGTCATTTACGGGGGCATCGTAGACGGTCTTAGAAATCGGTTGCCACCTTTTTGAAGGATTCATGCAGTCAACCACGTTACCGACTACCACTTAACATTCAGCTTTGCCCGGCAACCGATTAAACATAGCCCACACACCCCGTTTTAGAAGACGAAATGTGTCAAAATAGCAATGGAAGGTCATTTACGGGGGCATCGTAGACGGTCTTAGAAATCGGTTGCCACCCTTTTGAAGGATTCATGCAGTCAAGCATGTTACCAACTACCACTTAACATTAAGTTTTGCCCGGCTACCGATTAAACATAGCCGCACAGTCGTTTTAAAAGACGAAATGTGTCAAAATAGTACATGGAAGATCATTTACGGGGGCATCGTAGACGGTCTTAGAAATCGGTTGCCACCTTTTTGAAGGATTCATGCAGTCAAGCACGTTACCGATTACCACTTAACATTAAGATTTGCCCGGCTACCGATTAAACATAGCCGACACAGTCCGTTTTAAAAGACGAACTTTGTCAAAAAGTACATGAAATCTCATTTACGGGGGCATCGTAGACGGTCTTAGAAATCGGTTGCCACCCTTTTGAAGGATTCATGCAGTCAAGCACGTTACCGACTACCACTTAACATTCAGCTTTGCCCGGCAACCGATTAAACATAGCCCACACACCCCGTTTTAGAAGACGAAATGTGTCAAAATAGCAATGGAAGGTCATTTACGGGGGCATCGTAGACGGTCTTAGAAATCTGTTGCCACTTGTTTGAAGGATTCATGCAGTCAAGCATGTTACCAACTACCACTTAACATTAAGTTTTGCCCGGCTACCGATTAAACATAGCCGGCACAGTCCGTTTTAAAAGACGAAATGTGTCAATATAGTACATGAAATCGGTTGCCACCTTTTTGAAGGATTCATACAATCAAGCACGTTACCGACTACCACTTAACATTAAGTTTTGCCCGGCAACCGATTAAACATAGCCCACACAACCCGTTTTCGAAGACGAAATCTGTCAAAATAGTACATGGAAGGTCATTTACGGGGGCATCGTAGACGGTCTTAGAAATCGGTTGCCACCTTTTGAAGGATTCATGCAGTCAAGCACGTTACCGACTACCACTTAACATTAAGTTTTGCCCGGCTACCGATTAAACATAGCCGACACAGTTCGTTTTAAAAAACGAAATTTGTCAAAATAGTAATGGAATCTCAATTAAGGGGGCATCGTAGACGGTCTTCGAAATCGGTTGCCACCCTGTCGAAGGATTCATGCAGTCAATCGGGTTACCGACTACCACTTAACATTCAGCTTTGCCCGGCAACCGATTAAACATAGCCCACACACCCCGTTTTAGAAGACGAAATGTTTCAAAATAGCAATGGAAGGTCATTTACGGGGGCATCGTAGACGGTCTTAGAAATCGGTTGCCACTTCTTTGAAGGATTCATGCAGTCAAGCATGTTACCAACTACCACTTAACATTAAGTTTTGCCCGGCTACCGATTAAACATAGCCGGCACAGTTCGTTTTAAAAGACGAAATGTGTCAAAATAGTACATGGAAGATCATTTACGGGGGCATCGTAGACGGTCTTAGAAATCGGTTGCCACCTTTTTGAAGGATTCATGCAGTCAAGCACGTTACCGATTACCACTTAACATTAAGATTTGCCCGGCTACCGATTAAACATAGCCGACACAGTCCGTTTTAAAAGACGAACTTTGTCAAAAAGTACATGAAATCTCATTTACGGGGGCATCGTAGACGAAATCGGTTGCCACCTTTTTGAAGGATTCATGCAGTCAAGCACGTTACCCACTACCACTTAACATTAAGTTTTGCCCGGCTACCGATTAAACATAGCCGACACAGTTCGTTTTAAAAAACGAAATTTTTCAAAATAGTAATGGAATCTCAATTAAGGGGGCATCGTAGACGGTCTTCGAAATCGGTTGCCACCCTGTCGAAGGATTCATGCAGTCAATCGGGTTACCGACTACCACTTAACATTCAGCTTGGAACATACATGGAAGATCATTTACGGGGGCATCGTAGACGGTCTTAGAAATCGGTTGCCACCTTTTTGAAGGATTCATGCAGTCAAGCACGTTACCGATTACCACTTAACATTCAGCTTTGCCCGGCAACCGATTAAACATAGCCCACACACCCCGTTTTAGAAGACGAAATGTGTCAAAATAGCAGTGGAAGGTCATTTACGGGGGCATCGTAGACGGTCTTAGAAATCGGTTGCCACCTTTTTGAAGGATTCATGCAGTCAAGCACGTTACCGACTACCACTTAACATTAAGTTTTGCCCGGCTACCGATTAAACATAGCCGACACAGTCCGTTTTAAAAGACGAACTTTGTTAAAAAGTACATGAAATCTCATTTACGGGGGCATCGTAGACGATCTTAGAAATCGGTTGCCACCTTTTTGAAGGATTCATGCAGTCAAGCACGTTACCGATTACCACTTAACATTAAGTTTTGCCCGGCTACCGATTAAACATAGCCGACACAGTCCGTTTTAAAAGACGAACTTTGTCAAAAAGTACATGAAAGGTCATTTACGGGGGCATCGTAGACGGTCTTAGAAATCGGTTGCCACCTTTTTGAAGGATTCATGCAGTCAACCACGTTACCGACTACCACTTAACATTCAGCTTTGCCCGGCAACCGATTAAACATAGCCCACACACCCCGTTTTAGAAGACGAAATGTGTCAAAATAGCAATGGAAGGTCATTTACGGGGGCATCGTAGACGGTCTTAGAAATCGGTTGCCACTTTTTTGAAGGATTCATGCAGTCAAGCATGTTACCAACTACCACTTAACATTAAGTTTTGCCACGGCTACCGATTAAACATAGCCGACACAGTCCGTTTTTAAAAGACGAACTTTGTCAAAAGTACTATGAAAGGTCATTTACGGGGGCATCGTAGACGGTCTTAGAAATCGGTTGCCACCTTTTTGAAGGAAGGATTCATGCAGTCAACCACGTTACCAAACTACCACTTAACATTAAGTTTTGCCCGGCTACCGATTAAACACTTAGCCGACACAGTCCGTTTTTAAAGACGAACTTTGTCAAAAAGTACATGAAATCTCATTTACGGGGCATCGTAGACGGTCTTAGAAATCGGTTGCCACCCTTTTGAAGGATTCATGCAGTCAAGCACGTTGTCGACTACCACTTAACATTCAGCTTTGCCCGGCAACCGATTAAACATAGCCCACACACCCCGTTTTAGAAGACGAAATGTGTCAAAATAGCAATGGAAGGTCATTTACGGGGGCATCGTAGACGGTCTTAGAAATCGGTTGCCACTTTTTGAAGGATTCATGCAGTCAAGCATGTTACCAACTACCACTTAACATTAAGTTTTGCCCGGCTACCGATTAAACATAGCCGACACAGTCCGTTTTAAAAAACGAAATTTGTCAAAATAGTAATGGAATCTCATTTACAGGGGCATCGTAGACGGTCTTCGAAATCGGTTGCCACCTTTTTGAAGGATTCATGCAGTCAAGCACGTTACCGATTACCACTTAACATTAAGTTTTGCCCGGCTACCGATTAAACATAGCCGACACAGTCCGTTTTAAAAGACGAACTTTGTCAAAAAGTACATGAAATCTCATTTACGGGGGCATCGTAGACGGTCTTAGAAATCGGTTGCCACCCTTTTTGAAGGATTCATGCAGTCAAGCACGTTACCGACTACCACTTAACATTCAGCTTTGCCCGGCAACCGATTAAACATAGCCCACACACCCCGTTTTAGAAGACGAAATGTGTCAAAATAGCAATGGAAGGTCATTTACGGGGGCATCGTAGACGGTCTTAGAAATCTGTTGCCACTTGTTTGAAGGATTCATGCAGTCAAGCATGTTACCAACTACCACTTAACATTAAGTTTTGCCCGGCTACCGATTAAACATAGCCGGCACAGTCCGTTTTAAAAGACGAAATGTGTCAATATAGTACATGGAAGATCATTTACGGGGGCATCGTAGACGGTCTTAGAAATCGGTTGCCACCTTTTTGAAGGATTCATGCAGTCAAGCACGTTACCGACTACCACTTAACATTAAGTTTTGCCCGGCTACCGATTAAACATAGCCGACACAGTCCGTTTTAAAAGACGAACTTTGTCAAAAAGTACATGAAATCTCATTTACGGGGGCATCGTAGACGGTCTTAGAAATCGGTTGCCACCCGTTTGAAGGATTCATGCAGTCAAGCACGTTACCGACTACCACTTAACATTCAGCTTTGCCCGGCAACCGATTAAACATAGCCCACACACCCCGTTTTAGAAGACGAAATGTGTCAAAATAGCAATGGAAGGTCATTTACGGGGGCATCGTAGACGGTCTTAGAAATCGGTTGCCACTTTTTTGAAGGATTCATGCAGTCAAGCATGTTACCAACTACCACTTAACATTAAGTTTTGCCCGGCTACCGATTAAACATAGCCGGCACAGTCCGTTTTAAAAGACGAAATGTGTCAAAATAGTACATGGAAGATCATTTACGGGGGCATCGTAGACGGTCTTAGAAATCGGTTGCCACCTTTTTGAAGGATTCATGCAGTCAAGCACGTTACCGATTACCACTTAACATTAAGTTTTGCCCGGCTACCGATTAAACATAGCCGACACAGTCCGTTTTAAAAGACGAACTTTGTCAAAAAGTACATGAAATCTCATTTACGGGGGCATCGTAGACGGTCTTAGAAATCGGTTGCCACCTTTTGAAGGATTCATGCAGTCAAGCACGTTACCGACTACCACTTAACATTAAGTTTTGCCCGGCTACCGATTAAACATAGCCGACACAGTCCGTTTTAAAAGACGAACTTTGTCAAAAAGTACATGAAATCTCATTTACGGGGGCATCGTAGACGGTCTTAGAAATCGGTTGCCACCCTTTTGAAGGATTCATGCAGTCAAGCACGTTATCGACTACCACTTAACATTCAGCTTTGCCCGGCAACCGATTAAACATAGCCCACACACCCCGTTTTAGAAGACGAAATGTGTCAAAATAGCAATGGAAGGTCATTTACGGGGGCATCGTAGACGGTCTTAGAAATCGGTTGCCACTTCTTTGAAGGATTCATGCAGTCAAGCATGTTACCAACTACCACTTAACATTAAGTTTTGCCCGGCTACCGATTAAACATAGCCGGCACAGTTCGTTTTAAAAGACGAAATGTGTCAAAATAGTACATGGAAGATCATTTACGGGGGCATCGTAGACGGTCTTAGAAATCGGTTGCCACCTTTTTGAAGGATTCATGCAGTCAAGCACGTTACCGATTACCACTTAACATTAAGTTTTGCCCGGCTACCGATTAAACATAGCCGACACAGTCCGTTTTAAAAGACGAACTTTGTCAAAAAGTACATGAAATCTCATTTACGGGGGCATCGTAGACGGTCTTAGAAATCGGTTGCCACCCTTTTGAAGGATTCATGCAGTCAAGCACGTTACCGACTACCACTTAACATTCAGCTTTGCCCGGCAACCGATTAAACATAGCCCACACACCCCGTTTTAGAAGACGAAATGTGTCAAAATAGCAATGGAAGGTCATTTACGGGGGCATCGTAGACGGTCTTAGAAATCTGTTGCCACTTGTTTGAAGGATTCATGCAGTCAAGCATGTTACCAACTACCACTTAACATTAAGTTTTGCCCGGCTACCGATTAAACATAGCCGGCACAGTCCGTTTTAAAAGACGAAATGTGTCAATATAGTACATGGAAGATCATTTACGGGGGCATCGTAGACGGTCTTAGAAATCGGTTGCCACCTTTTTGAAGGATTCATGCAGTCAAGCACGTTACCGACTACCACTTAACATTAAGTTTTGCCCGGCTACCGATTAAACATAGCCGACACAGTCCGTTTTAAAAGACGAACTTTGTCAAAAAGTACATGAAATCTCATTTACGGGGGCATCGTAGACGGTCTTAGAAATCGGTTGCCACCCTTTTGAAGGATTCATGCAGTCAAGCACGTTACCGACTACCACTTAACATTCAGCTTTGCCCGGCAACCGATTAAACATAGCCCACACACCCCGTTTTAGAAGACGAAATGTGTCAAAATAGCAATGGAAGGTCATTTACGGGGGCATCGTAGACGGTCTTAAAAATCGGTTGCCACTTCTTTGAAGGATTCATGCAGTCAAGCATGTTACCAACTACCACTTAACATTAAGTTTTGCCCGGCTACCGATTAAACATAGCCGGCACAGTTCGTTTTAAAAGACGAAATGTGTCAAAATAGT